>CAUYQG010012799.1:0-15169 GCA_963574415.1 Tarsius wallacei | reverse complement strand
TGTCATCTCAGTTATCAATACCTTCATTCTTTCCTCTTGTCTCTCCTCATTTCTATTTATTTTCTCTAATATCTTGATATCCAGGCTTATGGTTTGAGACCTGTCATTGTGGAGGCTCTTTATTATTTGAGTTTTGGAGTCTGTATTCTCAGTGGCTGACTTCCCATGGGTCTGTGTGGCTCATATTCTTCCTTTAGTTTTTCTTCATTTGTATACACCCCCCCCCTACTTTTTTAACCTCTTCTTTAATTGTTGTTCAGTGATGGAGAGATAGCTTTTATTTCTGTTTGCTCAATCTCCTATCTTCCTTATGTAGATCCTCTGGTTTTGTTCAGTTGTGAAGCTGGACTGGGGTGGGGGCCTGTGCTTTTTGCAGTTTTGAGATTTAATTGAGTGGGGTGCTGTAATTCAGAAGCTATCTGTAGATCCTAGTATTTGTTGACAGGTGCGTGGGCCCCCTGGCACCTACTTCCCACTGCCTTACAATCTGTCCATGCAGTGGGGATGTCTATTTGTCTCCTGAAAGGAAAATGAGATAAGAAAAGGGAAAAGAATGGAAAAAGGAAAGAGGAAGATGAAAGGGAGGTTGAGAGAAAGAAGAAGAAGAGGGAAAACAGACAGGCATACCAACTAATGAATAACCAGAGAGACAAAGACAGAAAAAACAAAAAGACAAAAACATATAGGCAATCATATAAACAAACAAACATAAACCCTTCATTAGTATAGTCTCCCTCAAAAATACCCACACCTAAACAGAATATCTAAAAAAAAAAAAATTAATATAGCAGAAACAAAGCAAGTACAAAAATGTAAACAAAAACAGAAAGAAAGAAAGAAGAGGGGAAAAAAGCTAAAACTAAAGCAAAAAACAAACAAGGAAAAAAAAAACACCTCATTCTCTGGCAATTTCTGTGAGTCCAGGTTCCTTTCAAGCCTCCATTGTAGGGAGTGGCTCTGATCTCCAGCCCCTCTCCTCCACTCTCAGGGCAGGCTGATAGGATTGCTCTCAGTGTGGGTCAGATGCCCATGGACTACTGTGGGAGGAGGATGGATCAGATCTGGACTCACTCTACTCGCTGCTGCTGCTGTCAAGTTTCCCACTCAGATCTGATGTGTCTGTGCCTGGTTCAGTGTTTGTGGGGGGGCATCTGTCTCTCAGATCTGATGAGATAATAGTCTCTGGGTCCCAAGATGGAGGCTGGGCAGAGCTCGCTGGGCAAGTTTCTGCCCAGTCCAGGACTGAGAAGATAGTGCCCGGTGGCATCCTGTCCCCTGTGTTGGAGTTTTATTCCAGATTTCTACTACCTTTGTGTGCCAGGTCTGCTGCTGCAGGTGATGGTGTGGGCCAGTACCGCTGCTGAGAGGTAGCTGTTCTCTGCTGCCTCCTCTCAAGAGAGCCCTGAGAATGGCAGACGATCCTGTGCACCCAAGTCTCCAGTCTCAGGGTTGTGGGGGGTTGCAATCACCTCTGGAGGGGAGCCCCAGGTGAATGAACCTGAATCTCCCCTCAGACGGACTTTCACTCACCCAGCGGCACACACCCATTCACAGAGAGAGTCTTTATAGACACTCACTTTTGCAGAGACTCTCACGGTCCGAATTGTTCTGTCACCATATTGCCCGGAAGTCAATACTTTCTTAAGTGTTTCTTGTAGAGCTGATCTGGAGGCAGGTAAACTCTTGTTTTTTTTTCTTTTTGAGTTGGAGTCTCACTCCATCATCCAGGCTGGAGTGTAGTGGCATGCTCGTGGCCGTCCCCGTGTCGACCTGCTTGGGCTCTGGTGATCCTTCTGCCTCAGCCTTCCAAGTAGCTGGAACTACAGGCACACACTACCACACCTGGCTAATTTTTGATTTATTGTAGAGAGCAAGTTCTCACCAAGTTGCCCAGGCTGGTCTCAAACCACAGACTCATACAGTCCACTCGCCTCAGCCTCCCAAAGTGCTGGGATTACAGGCTGAGCCCAGCATAAACTTTTAAGGATTGAATGTCTCAGAAGGATTTTAATTCTCCATTACTGATGAAACTTAGCTGGGTAGGTAATTTTTGTTTGAAATTGTTCATCTTTGAGTACTTTGAAGACTGGGCTCCAAGCTCTCCTAGCCTGAAGTGTTTTTGTAGATAAGTCTGCTGCTGTACTAAGTGGTCTTCTCCCGAGGTAGTCTGACATTTTTCTCTTGCTGCCTTTAGGATTTTTTATTATATACTTACTTTGTTTGGCTAATTGCTATGTGTCTAGAATTTGATTTATTAATTTGTCAACCTGCAGGGGTTATCTGAATCTCTTGTGCTTGAATGGCTGCATCACTGATGAGATGAGGAAAGTTTTCGTGGGTATTATCATGGAATGTTTGTTCCAGGGTGGTCTCTCTTTGAAATAATCTCCCATCTCTTAAAGGTTTTGCTCTGATTTTTTAAACTTCTTTTCTATGTTTTTGGCATTTTGGGTTAGTTCCTTTTTTGTTTCTCAAGCTCTGAGATTCTTTCTTCTGTTTGGTTAATTCTACTTTATGTGCTTATCAGTTTGTTATTTATTTTATTCACTGTATTATTTATTGCTGTTATCTCAATTATCAGCTCCTTCATTCTTTCATCTTGTCTCTCCTCAATTCTGTTTATTCTCTCTATTATTGTCTTGATATCTGGTTTTGTGGTTTGAGACTAGTCATTCTGAGAGCTCTTCCTTTTTGCATTCCAAAGTCTGTATTCACAGTGGCTGACCCCCCACTGTGTTAGAGATGTATTCTCCTTTGGTTTTACTTAATTTGTGTATATTTTCCTCCCTCCTTTCTTCTAGCTCTTCCTAAATTTTGTTGTTCAGGAATCGGGGTAGTTTTTACTTCTCTTTGTTCTGACATGCCTGTTAGCAAACCAACTGTGGTGTCTATAATTACAGTAAATCCACCATTTTGCCTCTCAATTCCCCCCTCCCCCTTTTCTGCATGACAGTCCCAACCTTCCAGTAAAGAGTTAACAAGCTTCTGCTTGACAGGGAGCCCAGATGAGCTTTTGTGTAACTGCTTAAGATAAACCGCTCTGTAATTGTTATTGCTCTGTTAACCATTCTGTAATAGACATTTCCTAAGCTGTTCTGTAACTGCTCAAGATGAACTATTTTGCAATTGTTATTATTCTGTTAACTGTTCTATAACCGAAGTTTCCTGTTTGGACTCCAACCAGCTCTGATGAAATTGCTATTTTGGTCTTTTTTAAACCTCCTGCTTGCTTCATTTGGGGTCAAGTTTCTTTCTGGCATGAGCTTGCTCTCGACTGCCAGTGATAAAGGACTCCATATTTGACTCTCAGTGTTTTGGCAACTCCTTACTCATGGTGCAGCTACAACAATAAAATCTCCTATTCTTCCCTACGTGGATCTACTGATTTTATTCTATTCTGGGAATAGACTGTGTGTGAGGGACTGTTCTTTTTGCAGTTTTAAGGTTTAATTGAAGGAAGCTGTGATTCAGTAAGTATCTGCAGATCTCTACATCCACTGACAGGTATGTGGGGCCCCTGGAACCCAATTCCCACTGTCTTAAAATCTGTCCATGTAGTGGGGGTATATATTTGCCCCTTGAAACTGAGATTAAAGCAAAGGAAATAAATGGAAAAAGGAAGGAGGGCGTGAGAGGAAGGCAGAGAGAGAGTAGAAGAAGAAGAGGGAAAACAGACAGACATACCAACTAATAAATGAAAATAGACACAAATATAGCCAGAAAAGTTTTTTTAAAAGCTGAAACATACAGACAATCATACAAAAACACAAAATAACAGAGACCCCCCCTATTGTACTCTCCTTCTAAAATACCCATACTCAAGCAGAAAATCTAAGAAAAAAAAAAAGAGAAACAAGTCAAGTACAAAAAAGTAATCAATAACAGAACAAGAGACAGAGAGAAAAAAACTAAACATAAAACAAACAAAAAATGAACAAAACAATCAGAGAAACAAAAAGAACAAAACTCACTTTGATGTTGTTCCTGTAATTCATTTTTCTTTCTACTCTGATCCAGCTCCTCCCCTCTGCTCTCAGTGCAGGCTGATAGGTTTGTTTTCACCTAGGGTCACATACCCCAGGCCTACTGTGGGAAGAGGATGGATTAAATCTGGACTCAACTAGCTTGTTGCCTGTCAAGTCTCCCACTCAGATATGATGTTTTTGTGTCTGATCCTTCATGGGGGCGTGGTATGTGTCTCTCTGAGCTTGAGGAGGTTACCTCTAGGTCTGAAGTTGGAGGCTGGGTGGAGCTGGGCAAGGCAACGCTGTTCTCAGTTTGGGCCCAGGACAGAGAAAACTGTTCCAGGTGTTTTTTTCTCACCAGTGATGGGTCATCTCTCGAGCCCTCCCTGAAAATCTCTCTCCACTGATCTGTGGCTCCTGCAGCTTTGCTGTCACAGGTAATGGTGTGTGCTGGATGCCAGATGAGGAGAATCAGCTGTATTCTTTAGGCTTTTTTTCAGGAGAGTCCTGAGAGCAGCAGACAATTCTACACACAGGTGGCTCTAATCTCAGGTGGTTGCAGTCAACACCAGAGGAATGTCCCAGGTGCATGAACCCAACTCTACCCTCCGATGGACTTTCACTCACTCACCCACACATGACTACTCATGCAGAGTCTTCATGGACAGTCAATTTTGTAGAGAATCTCACATTGTGCCCTGTCCCATTGCCATCTTGCCTGAAGTCCTCTGTCCAGTGTTCTTATGGAGTTTTGGCATACAATATGAGGCAGATATCAGTGTAAAGTTCACTAAGAAGCTGTGACCTACTATGTGAACTACTACTCTGTGTTCAGTGTCCTGAGGGAGCTCTTGTGTCTTGTGTGAGCTGCGGCTCTGTATTTATTAGCTGCAGAGGGAGCCGTAATCCTGTATGTGTGCTGGGAATCTGTTTCCTGTGTCCTGGCATGGTGTCTGCTGTGAGTTGGGACTTTGTGTTCAGTATCCTGAGGAAGCTCTGTGATCCTGTGTATGCTGTTATCTTGTGTCCAATGCCTTGGGGGAGCTCTGAGGACTTGTGTAAACAGTATTTCTGTGCCTAGTGTAGTGTGGGGAACACTAGTGTGGGGACACTCATTTAGTGTCCGAAATGAGATCTGGCATCCTATGTGAGCTAGGATAATTTGTCCTGTTTCCTGAGGGAGCTTTGGTATTTTTGGAGTGCTCTGACTCTGTCCGGTTCCTATAGGAAGCTGTTCGGTCCTTTGTGAGCTGGAAGTGTATATAGTGTCCTGAGAGAATTCTAAGGTTTTTTGTTAGCAGGGTTCTCTGATGTTCTCTGTGAGCTGGAACTCTGTGTTCAGCGTCCAGAGGGAATTCTGTGGTCCTATGTGAGCTAGGACTTAAGTCCAATGTTTGTAGGAACTTCTGGTATCCTATGTGAGCTAAAGCTCCATGTCCAGTGCCCTGAGAGTGTTCTACTACACTGGGTAAATTTTGACTCTGTGTAGTTTCCTACTGGTGGTCTGGGGATCTGTGTAATCTGTGATTCTGTTCCCAATTTTTTGTAGGTGCTCTGGGGCTCAACATAAGGTGACTCTACATGTCCAGTGAAGGAACTCTAGAGCCTTATGAGAGCTGGACACTGTGTCCAGTGTCTGAGGGAGCTGTGGTGTCTACTGTAATCTGTGACTCTGTGTCCAGTGTTCTAAAGAACTCTGAGAATCTGTATGAGCAAAGATTATGTAACTGGTATTCTGAAGACCTCTGGGATCCTATGTATGCTAGGAGTATTTGCCCAGTGTCCTGAGTGAACTTTGTATTCCTGTTTGAGTGTTGACTGTTTTCAGTTTGTGACGGTGTTTTGGTGTTCTGTGTGATCTATGATTCTGTTTCAGTGTGTTTAGAGAGTTTGGGGGTTTCAATTGAGCTGATACTTTGTGTTCAGTGTCTTAAGGAAGATCTGGGGTCCTCTCTGTGTTGATACTCCATGTGACATTTGAGGGTTGAGATTATAGAAAGACCAGGACATGATCCAAGGACAGAAACTTCAGGGAGTGAAGGCAGAACTTGAGCTTTGGGACTATGAGGAGACCAAGAAAGAATCTAAGAATTGTGTCTTCAGAGAGACCATAACTGTATTTAATGTTGTGTCTGCAGAGAGGACAAGGCAAGACTCTAGGGTTTGGACTTCAGAGAGATGTAGATAGGACCTAACGTTGAGACTTATAGAGATGAAGGCAAAATTCAAAGGTTCAAACTTCAGAGAGAAGACGACAACAACCGACAGCTGGAACTGCAGAGAAACCAATGCAAGATCCAATATGTGGAACTTTAGATAGAACAAGAAAGGACTCAAGAGTTGGGTCTAAAGATAGATAAATACAGGATTAGAGGGTTGGTATTCCAAAGATACCAAGAAAAGTTTTATATAAATATTGGGACTTTAGGGAGACTAAGGCAGGATTCTAGAATTGGGACTTCAAAGGAATCATTTTAGGGCCCAGGGATTTGAACTTCAAAAAAAAAAAAAGGCAATTTCTGACATTAGACAACTTGCCTAAGTTGAAACAAAAAGAAATAGAGACCCTAAATAGACCAATAACAATCAAGGAAGTTGACCATGTAATAAGTAAACAACCTACAAATAAAGCCCTTGGCCAGATTGCTTTCCAGCAGAATTCCATAAGACATTTAAGAAGGAGCTGATATCAATTCTTCTGAAAGTATTCCAGGCAATTGAGAAAGATAAAACCCTCCCCAAGTCATTGTATGTAGCTATATCATATAGATTCCCAAGTCAGGTAAAGACCCAGCAAAAAAAGAGAACCACAGGCTAATACCTGTGATGAACATAGATGCCAAAATTCTCAACAAATTACTAGCTAACCGGATGCA
The DNA here is from genome assembly GCA_963574415.1 of Tarsius wallacei. Classification (NCBI taxonomy): domain Eukaryota; kingdom Metazoa; phylum Chordata; class Mammalia; order Primates; family Tarsiidae; genus Tarsius; species Tarsius wallacei. Next base: position 8,328 of record CAUYQG010012799.1, on the reverse strand, counting down.
ACAACACATCTCAAAAATCATCCATCATGTCCATGTAGGCTTCATTCCTGGGACGCAAGCCTGGTTCAAAATTCGCAAGAAAATAAATGTAATTAAATACATCAAAAGATGTCAGAACAAAAACCACATGATTATATTATTAGATGTAAAAAAAAAAACTTTTGATAAAATCCAGCACCACTTCTTGATAAAAACCCTCAAACATCTAAGCATACATGGAACATATCTCAAAATAGTAAGATCCATCTACAAGAAATCCACAGCTAGCATACTTCTAAACAGACAAAAATTGGAACCATTTCCCATGAAAACTGGAACAAGACAAGGATGCCCACTCTCTCCCCTCCTGTTCAATATAGTATTGGGAGTCCTGGCTAGAGCAATCACAAAAGAGAAGGCTATCAGGGGTATCTAAATAGGAAAAGAGGAACTCAAGTTATCACTTTTTGCAGATGACATAATTGAGTACTTTGAAAACCCAAGAGAATATGTGAAAAGCCTCCTTGCACTTATAAAGACTTTGGCAAAGTTTCAGGGTATAAAATAAACGTGCAAAAGAAAATCACATTTCTTCATACCAATAATAAACAAACAGAAACCCAAATAAAAAGCACAATCTGATTCACAATAGCCACATAAAATGAAATACCTTGGCTTCTTCCTAACCAGAGACGTGAAAGACCTTTACAATGAAAACTATAAAACACAGTTCAAAGAAATCAAAGATGTCACAAACAAGAGGAAAAATAGCCCATGCTCATGGATTGGAATAATCAACATTGTGAAGATGTCCATCATACCAAAGGCAATCTACAGATTTAATGCAATACTCATCAAATTACCAGTAACATTCTTCTGAGAGCTAGAAAAAATACAGGAATTCATTAAAAAAAAAGACAAGCATAGCAAGAACAATCCTCGGGGGGGGGAATATATATATATTTATATATAGCAGGAGGTATCACATTTCCAGACTTCAAACTTTACTCTAAAGCTACAATAATCAAAACAGCTTGGTATTGGTACAGGAATAAACATATCGACCAATGGAATAGAATTAAAATTCCAGAAGCAAAACCTCTATTTTTGAACTAACTCATCTTCTACAAACCCTCCACCACCTACCACTGGGAAAGGAGAACCTATTTAGTAAATGGTGCTGGGAAAACTGGCTTACTACAGGCAGAAGATTTAAACAAGATGCATATTTGTATACCTAACACTTAACTGTACCCTATCTATCCCCATACACAAAAATTAACTCTAAATGGATGAGAGACCTAAAAGTAAAGCCTCAAACCTAAGAACCTTAGAAAATGCAGGACTCATCCTTATGGAAATTGGAACTGGCATCCAATTCCTGAACAAAACCAAAATGCACGGGCCTTAAGAGATAAGATAGACAAATGGGACCTCATAAAACTGAGAAGCTTCTGCAAAGCCAAAGAAACCATCAAGAGAGCAGGGAGACAGTCCACAGCCTGGGAAAAAGTTTTGCCAACTCCATGACTGACAAGAGCCTAACATCTTGGATCTAAATGGTACTCAAACATCTGAAAAGAAACAGAAAAATCAACCCCATTACAAAGTGGGCAAAATATAACAATAGAAACTTCTCAAAAGAAGAGACACGAGATGCCAACAGACACATGAAGAAATTTTCAACCTCACTAATCATCAAGGAGACTCAAATTAAAACTACACTGAGATACCACCTAATTCCAGTCAGTAAGGCCATTATCAATAACAAAAAATAACAGATGGTTGAGAGAATGTGATGAAAAGGGAACACTTCTACACTGTTGGTGGGAAATGTTGCCTTGGTTCCACTCATGCAACCTCAGTGGAAACCACTGTGGCTATTTCTAAAAGCTCTAAATATTGACCTCCCATATGACCCAACAATTCCCCTACTGGAAACATACCCTGAAGAACTCAAATCACTCTTTAAAAAAGATACCTGCACATGTATGTTTATTGCAGATTGTTCACAATAGCGAGAACCTGTAACTAACCATGCTGTCCATCAAAAGAGGACTCGATTTTAAAAATGAGGTACATATACACTCTGGAATTCTACGCAGCCATAAAAAAGAACAAAATCATGAACTTCACAGCAATCTGGATGGAACTACAGTTTATAATACTGAGTGATCCCTCACAGAAACAAAGATCTGAGTATTACATGTTCTCACTCATAAGTGGACCCTGATCATCTATTGTAATAATACAAGAAAAGGATTGAGAGTGGCAGGAAATTAGGGGGGTCAGGGAGGGGAAGGGTGGTGGGATTAATGGTAGTCAATATCTGTCTGGGATGGGAATACACCCCTTATCAACCTGGGTGCCTGAACGATGCATATTTGTATACCTAACAATTAACTGTACCTCACAATTTTAAAATAAAAAGTTTTTAAAAAAAAGAAACTGCAGACAAAGAAAGCATCATATAATTGTGACTTCAGAAACTAAAACGGGACTTAAGGTTTAGAATTTCAGTGAGACCAAGGAATCATCCAAAGGTTGTGAATTCTAGGGACAAAGGTAGGACCCCAGGGGTGGGACTTCAGAAAGACCAAAGTAGGTCTCAATGGTTGAAGCATGGGAGAGATCAAGGCAGGACTCTAGGGTTGGGACTTCAGACAGATCAAGGCATACTTCATGGACTGGAAAATTAGACCAAGGCATGATCTGAAGTTTGGGACTTCACAGAGACCAAGGCAGGCTCCAGGTGTTAGAACATCAGAGTCACCAAGGCAGAACTTGATGGTTAGGATTTCAGAAAGACAGAAACACGATCTCTGTGTTAGTATTTCAGAGATACAAAGTAGTATCTGAGAGCTGAGACTTCAGAAACACCAAGGTAGGATGAAATTTTTTTAAATATTTTGAGAGAACAATGCAGAATTCAAGGGTTGGTACTCCAGAGAGACCAAGGCAGTACTCGTGATTTACAACTTCAGAGTGAACAAGCCATGACTTGAATGTTGGGACTTCAGAAAGACTAAAGCAGGATCTGAGAGCTAGACTTCAGAGACACCAATGTTGGATCAAAGCTTTGGAATATCAGAGAGACCAAGGCAGTATATGAGGGTTGAGACTTCAGAGACACTAAAGAAGACTCCAACATGTGTGACTTCTGAGAGACCAAGGAAGAATTCGAGGGTTGAGATTTCAGAGAGACCAGGCAGGACTTGAATTTTTGGACTGCAGATAGATTAAGACAGGACTTAGCAACTAAAACTTAGTAGAAACCAAGACAGTATCCAATTGTGGGACCTCAAATAAACCAAGGCAGGATCCAAGGGTTGAGATGCTAAGAGATAAAACCAGGATCTGAGACAAACCAAGGCAACTTTTCAGAGTTCAATCTTCAGAGAAACCAAGGCAGGATGCAGGGGTTATGACTTAAGAAAGACCGTAAAAAGATCTGCGAGGTGAGACTTCAGAAAGCCAAATACAGAACTAGAGGGTTGGGACTTAAAAAAGACCAAAGAAGTACTTGAGAGCTGGGACTTCAGAGAGACCATAAAGGATATGAGGGATGGAACTTAAGAAAGACTAAAGTGAGGTTTAGGACTTCAAAAAGACCAAGTCAAGATCTGAGTGTTGGAACTTCAGAGAGATGAAGACAGGACTCAAGATTTGTATCTTAGGAGATACCAAATTGGGATCTGAGGACTGGGCCTTTGGAAAGACTGAGGCAGTATCTATGAATTGTGACATCAGAGAAACCAAAATAAAACTTAAGTTTTGGGACCCCAGCAAGACCAATACAAGATCAAAGGTTTGGGACTTAAGTGTGAGCAAGGCAGAATTTGAGGTTTTGAATCAGAGAGAAAAAAAAAAGCAAGACTTGTGTTTTGGGACATCAGAAAAGCACAGACAGGACTTTAGGGTTGTAAATTAAGAAAAACCAAGGCTGTATTCAAGAATTGGGACTGTGGAGAGACAAAGACAGTATCCAATTTGGGGACATTGAAAAGATGAAGGACGCCGGGCTCGGTGGCTCAGCCTGTAATCCCATGCCTTTGGGAGGCTGAGGTGAGTGGATTGCCTGAGCCCATGTGTTCGAGACCCGCCTGGGCAAGCAAGACCTCATCTCTACAATAAATCAAAAAATTAGCCGGGTGTGGTAGCGTGCACCTGTAGTTCCAGCTACTTGGAAGGCTGAGGCAGAAGGATCGCTGGAGCCCAGTAGGTCTAGGCTGCGGTGGCCAGGAGCATCCACTGCACTCCAATCTGGGCGACAGAGTGAGACTCCAACTCAAAAAAAAAAAAAGAAAAAGAAAAGAAAAGATGAAGGTTAGGATACAAGGGTTGGGACTTCAGAAATACAAAGCCTGAATCTGAGATTAAGGACATCAGACAGACCAAAGCCAGATCTCATAGTTGAGATCAAGTCAGGATGCAAGAGTTGAGAATTCAGAGAGACCAAGTCAGAATCTGAGGGTTGGGAATTCAGAGAGAACAAGGAGTCACATGTTGTTTTGAACTTCTGAGAGACACAGGGAGGATCTGAAAGTTGGAGCTTCAGAGAGACCAAGGCAGGTCTTAAGGATGGAGACATTGGAGAGACCAAGGCTTGATATGCAGTTTGGAACTTCAGACAGACCAAGGCAAAATCTGAGGCCTGGGACATTAGAGAGACGAAGGTATGATTTTAGGTTTGACACTTCAGAAACACCAAGGCAGGATCTGGGATTAGAACATCAGAGTGACAAAAGCAGGACTTAATGGTTAGAATTTCAGAGAGACAGTAGTAGAATCTGAGTTTTAGGACTTTAGGGATAACAGGGCAATATTATAGTGTTGAAATTTTGGAGACAACAAGACGAGATTTGTGTATTAGATCTTTTGAGAGACCAATGTATAATCTGTGATTGAGACTTCAGAGACACCAAGGGAGGACTAATGTTTTCGAATTTCAGAGTGACTAAGACAGGACTTGAGGTTTGGGACTTCAGAGAGACCAACATAGGATCTGATAGGTGTAAGAGTTACCAAGGTGGGATCCAATTGTTGGTACATAAGAAAGACCAAGGCAAGTTATGAGTGTTGTGTCTTCTGAGAGAACAAGGCAGCATCCAAGGGTGGAGAGTTTAGAGGGACCTGGACAGGACTTGGTGGGAAATCGGAGAGACCAAGACAGGACTTGAATTTTGAGACTTTACACTGATTAAGACTGGCCTTAAGGTTTGGAACTTAAGAGAGAACCAGACTGTAACCAAGGATTGGCATCTGGAGAGATGATTTTGGCACTTTGAAGAGACCAAGGAAGAATCATAGTGTTCAAACTTCAGAAACACCAAGGCAGGATTCAGGGGTTGGGAATTCAGAGACACTAAGGCAAGATTTGAGGATTGAAACTTCAGAGATTCTACGATAGGATCAGAGGGTTGGAACATCAGACAGAACAAGGTAGCATCTAAAAGTTGGGACAACTGAGAGACCAAGGTACAACCTGAGGGTTGGTACTTCAGAGAGACCAAGGCAGGACACAGGAGTTTGGATTTCAAAGTGACTAATGCAGGTTCCGAGAGTTGGGATTTCAGAGAGACCGAGGCAGAATCAGAGGGTTACCTATTCAGAGAGACCAAGGTCTGTGTTTTGGTACTTCAGAGAGATATAGGTAAGATTTGAAAGTTGGAAATTCAGAGAGACTATGGTGTGAACTGAAGTTTTGGAACTTTAAAGACACCAAGGCAGGATTTGAGCGATGGGAATTAAGACAGGGCATGACTGGGTCGAGGGTTGGGACTTCACAAAGAGTAAGACAAAACTCGAGGGTTTGAAATTCATAGAGAACAGGCAGGACTCTAAGATATAGGCTTCAGAGACCAAGGCAGGATCTGTGGTTTGTACTCCGGAGAGAAAAAGGCAGTATTCAGGGTTGGATATTCAGAGCAAACAAGGAAGAACTCAAAATTTGGGACTTCAGAGAGACCATGGGAGGACAGGAGGCCTAGGATATCAGAGAGACCAAGCCAGGATCCAAAGGCTGTAACTTCTGAGAGATCCAAGCTGAATCTGTGAGATGAGATTTCAGAGATAATGAGACAGGACTCAAGTGTTGGGTCTTAGGAAAGACCAAGGCAGGATCAAAAACTTGGAACTTTAGAGATCCCAAGGCAGGATTCAAGGCTTGAAATTTCAAAGAGACCAAGACAGGATCCAAAGATTGTGACCCCAGAAAGATCTGGAATGGATCCAAGAAGTGGGGCTTCAGAGAGACCAACACAGGATCTGATGTTTTGGATTTCAAAGATCACAATGTAGGATTTGTTGGGACTTCACAGAGACCAAGACAGTACTCAAGGTTGAGGACTTCAGAGAGACTAATGCTGTGAGTGTTGAGACTTCAGAGGGACCTAGAAAGGGACCGATTTGGGACGCTAGACTTATTAAGGCAGTATACGAGTTTTGAGACTTCTGAGAGACCACAGTAGGATTTGAGAGTTTAGACTTCAGAGAGACCAAGAAACGTCTCAAGGACTTAGACTTTAAGAGAAATCAAGTCAGGACTTACGGGTTGGGACCTCTGTCAGATCAAGGAAAAATCCGTTAGTTGAAATTTTAATGACACCAAGGCATGATCTGATATATGAGACTTCAGAGAAACCAAGGCAGGATCTGATGTCTAGGACTCCAGGACGAACAAGCAAGGACTCAAGGATTAGGATTTCAGCAAAACAGTAGCAGGATTAAAGTTTTCAGAGACCAAAGAAGGATATGTAGGCTGGGTCTTCAGGAAGAGCAAGACAGGACTCCAGGGAAGTGTCATTACAGAAATTGAGTCATAATTCAAGAATTAGAATTTAAGAGAGACCAAAACAGATCTTCAGATTTGGGACTTTAGAGAGACCAGAGCAGTATCTGAGGGCTGAGACTTCAGAGACACCGAAGCAGAATCTTACACCTGGAATTTCAGAGAGAACAAGACTGCATTGAGGGTTGGTAGTTTATACAGAACAAGGCAAGAGTTCAGTCTTCAATGAGATACAGGCAAGATCTGTGTGTTGAGACACTGGAGAGTTCGAGGAAGGACATGAAGGTGGCACTTGTAGAGATCAAGGCAGAACTTGGCACTGGGATTTCAGAGAGATCAAAGCAGGCCCTAAGTTTGGGTAATCAGAGAGACGAAGGCTGCATCTGTGGGTTTGAATTTCAGAGTAACTAAGACAGAACTTGAGCATTGGAAATTTAGAGACCTGACAGGATTCAAAGATTGGGACATCAGGGAGATAAATCTGGAACTTGGGGTTTAGGACTTCAGAGAGTCCATTGCAGGGATTAAAAAGTTGGGACATCCTACCCCGACTAAGGTGGGACTTGAAGTTTGGAACTTCAGACAGTCCAAGGCAGGGTCCAAAGATTGGGACTTCAGAGACACAATGTCATAGTCTGAGGATTGAGACTTCAGAGAAACTAAGACAGGGCTAAAATACTGGGACTTAAGAGAAACCAAGGAAGCATCCAAGTTTTGGGACCTCTGAGAGGCCAAGAAAGGATGCAAAATTTGTGACTTCAGAGACATTAAGGCAGGATCTGAGGGTTGGAACTTCAGAGAGACAAAGGTAGCATCCAATGTTTGGGAACTTTGGGAGATCAATGAATGATCTGAGGGTTGGGACTTCAGAAAGAACAAAGCAGAATCTGAAGGTTGGGACATCAGACAGACAAAGGCAGAATCTGAGGGTTAGGACTTTATAAAGGTGAAGGAACTACCCTTCAGTGAGTCCAAGGCAGGATTTGTTGGTAGAGACTACAGAGATATGAAGGCATGGTATGAAGCTTGTGATTTCAGAGATATCAAGGTGGGCATTGAAGGTTAGGGCTTCAGAAAGACAATGACAGGATTAGAAAATTGGTACTTTAAAAAGATCAGGGCAAAATTCTGAAGATGGTGCTTCAGAGAGACCAAGACTGTCTGGAGCCTGATACTTCAGAGAGGCTAATTCAGGGTTTTTGGGCTGTGATTTCTGACAGTCCAAGGCAGGATCCTAGTGTTGGGACGTAAGAGAGACTAAGGCTGGATCCGAGGGCATGATCTTCAATTAAACCAATGCAGGTGCTGATGGTTGGGACTTCAGAGAGATCAAGTCAGCATCTGATGGCTGGGGCTTAAGATAGATCAAGGCAGGACTGGAAATTTGGGATTTCAAAGTGACCAAGGCAAAATTAATGGCTTGGCTTTTAAGAGAGACCAAGGAAGGATATGAGGGTTGATACTTCACAAAGACCAAGACAGGATCCAAAAGTAGAAATTTCAGACAGACCAAAGCAACAATCAAAGTTTGAGACTTCAAGGAGATCATGGCAGGATCC
>CAUYQG010012797.1:0-14714 GCA_963574415.1 Tarsius wallacei | reverse complement strand
GAGTTTATATAACATATCAAACGTGAGCTAAGAGTTTATATAACATATCAAACATGAGCTAAGAGGGGGTGTATAGAATACAGTGCAGCAGACGTGAGGTAGGGGTTCACAGCAAATATAGTTTTCTAAGTTTTCTTGGGTGTTTCAAAGGATCTCAAGCATAAAGGAAAGAGAGTGAAGTAAGATGTAGATTTTTGACGTCAAGATGGCCTCAGGCAATCCTATTAACCTTGGTGGACTTCAGATGTTTTTTTTGTGTGTAAAAAATAGTGCATACTTACTGCCTGAGGACAAGTGGGCTAAACTTGACAATCACTCCATTCAATGTGACAAAATGAATTCTTATATCTTCCTCCTTCCGAAGCTTGAAGAACGTTGGAGGTTTAAGACTGAGGATGCATAATCTTATAAGAGGAAAGAAGAAAAGAGGAAAGGAAGGAGGGAAGACAGAGAGGGAGGGAAGGAAGGAAGAAGAGAAGGAATCTATGAGAGAAAGTGCACAGACGGTTAGGACCCAAATTAGAGTCTGCTCTCCGGGTGCAGTCAAGCCAAACACTGACAAAGAGATTTGCAGTGGGTGAAAGGGGCATTTCTTACAGAGTGCCAAGCAAGGAGAATGGGCAGCTAACGCTTAAGACCCAAACTTTCTGATGGCTTACTGGCAAGGGTTTTCAAAGGCAGGGGTACATTTCAGGAAAGCAAAAACTACAGGCAAAATTGTAAACCAATACTCGGAGGTTATATGTTGGTTTAGTCTGTGAGTGTGGCTTCTCCAGATCCCTCAGAAATAAAGGTATATCAAAGAATGGTGGTCAGAATTCAGCTCTCTGTTCCTTCTTATGTGAGGTCTAAGGTCAGCATTTTTCATTTGGTGGGGGTGTCTGAAAAACAACTCAAGAACATAAGATGCTAACTTTTGGTTTAGTCCGTGAGTATGGCTTCTCCAGATCCCTCAGAAATAAAGGTATATCAAAGAATGATGATCAGAATTCAGCTCTCTGTTCCTTCTTATGTGAGGTTTAAGGTCAGCATTTTTCATTTGGTGGAGGTGTCTGAAAAACAACTCAAGAACATAAGATGCTAACTTTTGGCTTCTGTAGGGAACCAAAATACTCTGTGACTTTGGCTTACTTGGAAAGCTACTGTTGCTATCTTCTTGATTATTGGGTTGTTCACTTTCTTTTCAAGGCAAGTAAGGTACCTGAATCTTGAAGGGATTCGAGATTTTTTTCTTTATTTTCATGCTTGGGAATGGTGGATGGCACGGTCCTAAGAAGGGTCCCTGCTCCATCTCTGATCTTGGATAAACCATGCTGAAAATTTGGAGTTCTGGAGGTCTTCACTTTGAAGTCAGCTTCTGCATATAAACTTGGGGTGACTGAGTATGTCAAAGAATGCTGAACTGCTTTCCTTCTTAACTGGGTATCTTCACAGGGAGATTGTAGGATATCAAAAAATGAGCATTTTGGTTTTGCTACCACAGAGAAGAGAACTGCAAGCTCAGAAATGGAACAAAAAGTAATTTGTAGCACCTTTGCTCCTACACCAAATATTACAGTTGATTCTTGTTATTCAAGTGGTTACTGTCTATAAAATCACCAGGAACACTGAGTGGATGCTGAACCATTGTTTCCTAGAGGAAATACAAGGTTACATTTCTGTGGGCTTCTGATCACAATATTTTCCTTAACCAATCAATACAACCTTGTTGTCTGTGTACTTCTGTTTAAAGATACATTATTTGCCATATATTGTTGATTCATTAATGTTGAACTCATGACCAACAGCACTATGACTCATGCCTGAATGAAGTTCATCTAACACACCCACATTTTCTCTGTAAAGCTGTCAACTGAAGAATGACAAGGTTCATAACTGTGGAAAGGAAAGCCTTTCTCATAAAGGATTACAGGTTGCAAGCTGGCCATCCCACAGGCTGGGAAGTATATATTGGGCACAAGTTGAGAGGGAGGGGTGGAGGGAACAGGGATTTATGCTGAGCAGGGTGGCCAAATGTGCATATTCAAAATCTACAGGAGGACCATGAATATTTATGAAAGGAGAAACTTGTGCGTGTGCAATTGAGCTTCATGTGCCAAAAAATATTAACATGATCTAAGGGTGGAATTTTTGGCCCTCTGACATCAAAAGGTGAAACAGAGAACATGAAAACACTCAGTGCACATCCTCCACTAGTCAGCCAACAGAGGTCTGGATTTGATGGTCTGTTTTTAGGAAGGGACGCATGGTGAAACTGGTGGGCTGACACATAAACCTGTAAAGAAAGAAGAGAAGTCCAGTGAGGGATTCAGATTATTGGCGAAAGGTGAGAAAGGTATGGAATGTCCCTCTCTTGTTTTCTAGAGCTGGCTTCTGCTTAGTCCCTGATTAAATGTCAATAAGGAAGGGGCATGCTGAGGCATGTTGGGCTCCAGTGCCATCATGACCAAAAACTCAGTTTGTAAGGCTTCTCTGGAGCCCTCTTGTCCAAGGAAGGATCTGTTTAGTCGGTCAGGGGACTTAGGATTCTGTTTGTATTTCTCAAGTCACATCTCAGCTTTTTTGTGCTTTGGGATACTAGACAGCACTTCAGCACTGCACTTGGGGGGTCATTTTAAATACATAAAATCACTCGCAAAAAAACCCCACAAAAATGTAAAACATGTTGCATTAAGTAGACCTCAAAATGGATGCTTGGGGTGCTTGTTTACACTCTGAGAGCTGAAATAAGAAGACAGAGCATCGCCTTGTTCACCTCAGCTGGAAACGTGTGCATCGTCAGGCAACGAAATAATTTTGCAGCTCTGCACATGTGTACAAATGACCAAGAAAGCACCTCAAGTATTGATTTTGGTGGTTACAAATAAACATTAGCAATAAGGCAAATTCACAAATGCAAGAATCTATAAGCAATGATGGTCCTCTATATCATAGGTACTCACCACCCTTCCAAGCTCTGCCCTATGTCACAGTTGCTAGAAGTCTGAAAACTGCATGCCTTGGTCCCCCTTACCAGTTGGATTCTTATTTGCATTCTGCCAGTGACTAGAACTTACATCAGATCAGGAAGGCGAGAGAGAACAAGGAGCAGTCACACTCCTTGAACACAGGTGGGTGGTTGCATGAGCTTCAGTGGAAGGCTGTGTCGTGTTCTGTGATGTTTTTTTCCCAGACCTTCTATTGTGAACCACCAACTGCTGATTTCCTTGGATTATTGATGATTTCCTCTGATGTTTGCACTCCCAGCTTTGCCAAGAGTTCTATGTGCACCCAATTCTCTGCTTTAAATCCTCTCCTGATTACAACATCTAGAGTGGTTTCTGTGTTTCTGGCTAATATCACAACAGCAAACCTATATCTAACTGTATCACTTAGAGAGACTGAAACTTACTGACTTATTTTAAAATAATACATTTGGGGACCGACGTTTCAACTGATCATCTAACAAATGGCCCTCTCAGCATCCCAATTTGTATCACCTGGAGGGCCATGTTCTGAAAAGCATGTCAAATGATTTGTGTTATTACATATTCAGATAGAACTAACATTTGTATGTTGCTTATTAAGTTCCAAGCATGATGCTAGGTGCTGGAGAAAAATGATCTGATTTTAACCTTACTACAGCCCGGTAGGGAAGACAATATTAGTTTTTACGAAATGAGTATCATAGAAGTTTAATTCCTTGACCAGGGTCATGGAAATAGTAAATGGTAGAACAGTAATTCAATATAAAGTTTCCTACAGCAACCCCCGCTGCTGCTTCCTACAGCTGAATCCATCCAGATAATTTTATATCTCCTCGTTCCTCCTACCGCCTCAACCTTTCATTAGCTTTTAACAATTTGCAGGGTGTGGGGGTGGTGGAGAAGAAACTTGAATGGAGTCAGGTTTTGATCCTAAGAAAAAATATACTGTGTATTTTACATTTTATTTGATGCTAGCAATTAATGACAGATGACTCATTTTCTCAATCATTGATGCAATTATGAAATCTGTGTGCACTAGAGACAGTCACTTTCGCTTGTACATTCCACCCAGATTAGTCAGAAAAGGTCTGCCCCCATTTCAAACTCCCAAAGTGCAGGTGAGGACGAAGAGCCTCTCCAATGCATACGCCTTTCAAAGGAGCACAGTTTGGCACATTTCTCTATAGCATCTCCCTCTCTGTAGGCTCTGAGGCTATGCCAGTGCATGGCTCTTATCCACCACTGAATGCCACACACTCAATTAATAGATATACATGAGCATCTACTATGTGTCAGTCTCATTGTGTACAACTAAATGTGTTCTCAGGTGAGGGAAAAGTCCTTTCTCATGAATAGGCACAAGCACCTCCTGTATGCAGTCTGATGTGAACCTTTATGGGATTTGGAGCCTTTTATGAGACAGATGGCGAATGGTGTCTTAAGCTCCTCTTCTCTTAAAATGCATGAGAAGGCTATTGCTATGGGCTGAACATGTGTGTGTCCCAAAATGGGGCACTGCTGTAGTTCCAGCTACTCGGAAGGTTGAGGCAGAAGGATCACCCGAGCCCAGCTGGTCGAGGCTGCAGTGGCTGGGAGCATGCCACAGCGCTCAAGCCTGAGTGACAAGAGTGAGACTTCAACTCAAAAAACAAAAAACAAAAAACTGATGCGCTGAAGCCCTAACTCCTAATGTGGCTGTATTTGGAGAAGGGGCCGCTATGGAAATAATTAAGGTTAAATGAAGTCATAAGTGGAGGCCCCTGATCCGACAGGATTAGTGTTCTTTTAAGAGACATTTGAGAGCTCATTTATTCTCTCCCTTGTTTTCTCTCTCCCTCTCCTTGCTTCTCCTTCCCTATCTCTGCCTCTCCCTTTTTTTCTGCACCTTTCCATTTCTCCCTGCCTCCCTCTCTTTCTCCCACTCTCCTCCTCTCATGCACCCTCAAGGAAAGGGCATGTAGGGACATAAAGAGAAGGCTGTCTTCTGCAACCCAAAGGGAAAGCCTTCATCAGGCATCAACGCTGCTGGCACCTCGATGTTGAACTTCTAACTTCCAGAACTGTGAGAAAATAAATTTCTGTTGTTTAAGCCACTGAGTCTGCAGTATTTTGTTATGGCAGCCCAAGAAGACTAATACAGCTATTAATGCTGAAAATGAGTCTGGCCCAACCAGGTGAGTCTCTGCAGCATCAAATGGGTTTGGCATTCTTGGTACCCAGTCCCTGCTCCCTGGCAGGGAGGGAGCACAAAGGACACCTTTGTACCCTTCCCTTCCCAGGGCAATGCCAGCTTTCCTGGGAGTGGAGAGATGAGAACTTCATTAAGAATGTCAGTTCAGGCCGGGCTCGGTGGCTCAGCCTGTAATCCCATGCTTTGGGAGGCCGAGGTGAGTGGATTGCCTGAGCCCGCACATTCGAGACCCACCTGGGCAACTTGGCGAGACCTCATCTCTACAATAAATAAAAAAATCAGCCGGGAGTGGTAGTGCATGCCTGTAATTCTGGCTACTTGGAAGGCTGAGGCAGAAGGATCGCCGGAGCCCAGCAGGTCGAGGCTGCGGTGGTAGGGAGCGGTCACTGCACTCCAGTCTGGGCGACAGAGTGAGATTCCAACTCAAAAAAAAAAAAAGAATGTCAGTTCAGAGTCCATGGGGGATTCATACAGGAGAAAGCAGCTAGGGTGCTTGAGACAGAAAAAGATCTAGGTAACCTTTATTAATTTCCTTAGTTGAGTGGATACAATCGGGCTCAGCTGGAAGGTGAGAAAATTATTACAACCTCCTCCTCTGTGCCCAGCATTCTTGTACCTTCAGCTCTGCCTGGGCAACATCTGGACATTCTGCAGGACAGGTTAACCTGTTTGCCCCAACTCTCCTCACCTGTGACTCACCTGTACAAGAGCAAAGAGGTCTCTTTGTTTGTCAAAAGCTCAATCACAGAAACATCTCTTGTAAACCTTCTCTGTCACCCTCAACTTTGCCTCTCTTTTCTTACGTTCTTTTCTTTTTCCTAATTGTTGCTGAAAAGTCACTCACCGAGTGAACATTTTCTGCTCCCTTATGATGTGGAGGAGAATGGTGACCCTAGGACAGATGACCTTTTCATAAAACCCCCAGACTTTGCTTTCTCTTCATTCTCATATTTACAAAATATGTAATATCAAATTTACTGGCATTTCAATTCGGGTGTGAGGGTGATGACAGTTTCTGATTAATTTACTGAGATAAATCCCATCCTGCTGAAATCACCTAGAGCAGTTTCTGATTTCCTGGCCAAAACCAGCAAACCGAAACTTATAGACTTATTTCAAAGAAGCAAATTTGGGGTTCCAAGTTGCCAATGACTTTGTAGCTCTCAGGACTTTCTCCTTTGTATTTGAGCCAGGAGCCCTTTGGGTCTACCTTTTTAGGAAAATAAATTCATCTATTTGGCATCAGTTTCTCCAGCAGTCTCTGATGTTCTAGAGCTGTGCTTTTCTATACAGTTGCCACTAGTCTTATGTGGCTATTTAAATTAATGAAAATGAAATTAAATAAAAACTAAGCTCCTCAGTTACTCTAGCCACATTCAGAATGCTCACTAGCTACATAGGACTAGCAGCTGCCATACTGGGCAGTGAAGGTAGAGAATATTTCCCCAATAACAGAAAGGTCCATTGGACATCTCTGAGGCTCTAGTGAAGACAACATCAATGATTTGCTTTCTTGCTATTTTGTTTTTAAGAGACCTTGTCTCACTCTGTTGCCCAGGCTGGAGTGCAGTGACCTGATCCTACCTCAATGCAGCCTCAGACTCCTGGACTCAAGCAATCTTCCCACCTCAGTCCCCTGAGTAGTTGTGACTCCTAGTGTGTCATCAAACCCAGCTAATTATTATTACTTTTTTTTTATAGAGATGGAGTCTCACTATGTTGCCCAGGCTGGTCACCAACACCTGCCCTCAAGCTGTCCTCCCACCTTGGTCTTCCAAAGGGCTGGAATGACAGGTGTTATTTACCTCAAAGATTTTCATAGAAGCAGCTTGCGTGGAGGTTAAGAGCACAGGGTTTAGGATCAGATAACCTGGGTTGAAATCCCAAGTCTCTCATCCTTATTAGTGGTGCGAACCTGGGCAATTTACTTAATTTCTCTGCGTTTCAAGGTCCTTCTCTGTTCCATGGAGATAATAACATTCACAGGGTAAACTGGAAATTAAGGGAGATATAATATGGAAAGTACTAACCTCAGAACTCAACTCTTACAGCCATTATTCTCGCTATTTCCAGTGCAATGTGAAGTAGGCAGAGGGTCATTTTGCTCGGATGAGAAACTTGGAGGCTGAAAGTAAGGGACTTGCCTGGGAGATGTGCTCAGTCAAGGGTAGCCCTTATGCATTTAGGCATTTAGGAATAAGATTTCCCATCTGGCTGGCTTCCGTGGGCAAGTCAATTTGTGACCTTACATTTCTGAAAGGTAAACAGTACAGGAGGTCGTGAACTTGGCCACATCTTCATCTGTGTAGAAATGCCCATTGGCAGCACAGCCAGCAACTTATTAGTTCTGCAGGACATCCAAGTGAATAAGAAAAAAAAAACTATTAAAACTACCTTAGGTCAGGTGCAGTGGCACTCTCCAGTAATCCCAGCTACTCAGGAGGCCGAGGCAAGAGGTTCACTTGAGCCCAGGAGTTTGAGGCTACAGTGAGCTATGCTCACTCTACTGCACTCCAACCTGAAAAAAAAGGAAACTCTGGCCTATATTTGTATAGTTTGTGTTCCTTTTAAAAATATTTGGCTTCTTGAATTAACTCCTCACTCACATTCAATGTTTGCATTAATATTTGTGGCATCACTACTTCATATTGGGTGATATTTCATGTCATAGAGTGTTTTTTGAATGAGTGTGTGTGTGAGGTGTGGGAGGGCAGGTGGGTGGTGAGTAGAATGGTAAGTCATTGGTTAGGTGGGTAAATAGATAAGTGTCCAGCAGTTGACTAAGGCCACTGTGCAGGTGGCTGAGACACTTGCTGATTTACCATGTAAAGAGGTGGGATGACAGAAGCCTTGAGTGTCAAACTCTATAAGCTTAGAATATGGGGAAAACACTGGATGAGTGTCAGCAGACCTTGATTTTATTCCTTGCATTATTACCTATTACCCATGTGGGCCCCAGAATATTATCATTTAGTTTTTTGTTTGTTTTGTTTGTTTTTTTGAGTTGGAGTCTCACCCAGGCTGTCACCCAGACTGGAGAGCAGTGGCACGCTCCCGGCCACCACAGCCTTGACCTGCTGGACTCAGGTGATCCTTCCGCCTCAGCCTTCCAAGTAGCTGGAACTACAGGCACACGCCACCATGCCCGGCTAATTTTTTTATTTATTGTAGAGATGAGGTCTCGCCAAGTTGCCCAGGCTATTTTCGAACCTGTGGGCTCAGGCAATCCTCTCACCTCAGCCTCTCAAATTTGGTGCTGGGATTATAGGCATGAGCCACCGTGCCCAGTCTCATTTAGTTTTTTTTTAATGCCTCAGTTTTACAGATGAGAACATCCATAAAATGGAACTTAGGATGTCTGCTCAGTTCATCTCACAGGTTTGTATTGAGAATTGAATGTGATTCTGTATGTGAGGTGCTTTGTAAATGTGGTCTTCCCCAAGTCTTATCACTGTTCTCCCTTCTCTCCCACCCCTGACAAGATTGTTAAACCCACCTAGGGTCATCAAGGCTGTCTTCCCCTCAGAGCGCTTGGTGCAGATTGTAACTTTATATTGATTTACACAAGCATTTGTTCAACATCTGCCTCTACCACTAGATAAGTTCTCTAAAGGCAAGTACACTGACCCTTTGGCTTAGTATTTTTGCAAATGCTGTTTGTTTATCCAGTATCCTATCCCTTCTTTCTTAGCAACAGAAGCCCATGATAGATCATGACAGATCAAAGCCAATCATGACAGCTCTGTTCCCTGTCCAGATTCTTTTGCACCTCATAAATGACTAGTAACTTTGTTTTGACCAATGAAATGGAGGAGGGGGGGATTTGAGGGGAGCGAATGATATGGGGAAAGTGTGTGCTTTCTTGACACAAAATCCTAACCCAGCTGACTCAGTCTTTCCTTTTTCCTTCCTTGAAGTGAAAGTTATGGCTAGAGCTGCAGCAGCCATCTCGAGGTGATGAGGAAGAATCCCAGAGACCACCAGAAATGTCATCCCAAGCATCATAGCGCCTACTAGCTAATAACAGTAATCACCTGACTCCAGCCATCTTGATATATAAGAAAAAGAACAAATGCTATTTTCGTAAGTCACTCTGGTTAGGTTTTCAATTACTTGAAGCCAAACAGAGTCCTAAGTGACATATAGTAGCTCCAGCCCCAGGATCAGACAGTACTTGGTCAATAGTAGGTGCTCAGAAATGCTTGTTGAGTGAATGACTAGATGGATGCATGAATGAATAAATGAATCATCAATCTTTATGCCATCTGCGGCCCTTACCTCAGAGCCTGACATCTAGTTGGCACATGATAAATATTTGTGGACTTAAATTTAAGAGCCAAAAGTTATCACTTAGCACATTGAGGAGAGGGGCCAGAAATGCCTCTCCGAAAAACCCGACTGTCGATTTAAATAACAAAACAAAAAAAAAAACCCGGCCAGATAGGGGAGTTGAGGGAAATAAGAAATTGAGAACATCTAGTACCCAAAAGCGGTGCTCCAATTTAGAAAGCTTAAAATAATACCACTCATCACTCATGTCTCCTAGCAAAGAACAAATTAGTGGCTTGGAAAATTCCTCCAAGCTCAAGGGTGACACAGACATTAGCCTCAATAAGAAGAGCCCTCGTGGCCTGCCAGGCCTACTTCCCAGGGAGGGTTTGCCCGGGCGACACAAAGTCCAAAAAATCACAGGGCACCTGATTTAAGACAATCTCTGTGAAAGGTCAGATAAAATGGAAATGCTCAGCGGCAGAGAAGTGTTCCCAGCGCCGACAGAGGCAGCTCCCTGGCAGCTGCCAGCATGGAACATGAAGAATGCCCCACATGAGAGCTCGGCGTCACCTTGTAATCCTCCCTCAATCTTCATCCCCACGGCTTCAGCAGGAAGGACCCAGGCTCACTAAGTCCTCCATGGTGACAGCTCTGTAGATGGCCTGGCCTTCCCTCCCGGAAAGCATCATCTCTGGTCCACTCTGTCCCGCAGCAAAAAATGAAGATGGGAAAAACACAAGGCAGATTACTGAACATAAATTATTAATTCTTATTAGCATAGGAAAATGCTTTCAGTGACAAGCACTGCCGAAATATTGCTCATGGCAGCTAGGCCCTTGTGCATGGAAACTAAGCATATGTTCAAATATGACAGCAATGATTATGGACCGGCCACTCTGCCCCAAACACAGAATTCAATATTGCAGGCACAGGAAAGCAGACGCTTTCAAGTCAGATGGGATTCTGATGCCAGTTAACTTGTTTGTTAACTAGTTCCTTCTATGGTCCTCAGCTTTCTCATCTATGCAACAGGTTTCATAATATAAAAGCTCAAAAGCTACACGTGGCTATTAAATAAAATAACATACATATGCTTTGCAGAGTGCCTAACTTCTTGCATGAGTAATAAATATATATGCACGTGCACACCCATACTTAATCGGACACTGTTCTTTAAGATAGTCCACATAAGAGGAAACTGAGGCTTGGGTGGGAGATGGCAAGGGACAGAGCTCGAAGCTGCCAGAGCTGGAACTGGAGCCGAGGCTCGCTGAAATCATAGTCTGTTCTCAAGAGATTGGAGTTCAGCAGACAACCATGCAGGGAAAACGTCTTGGAGATTCAGCACTGCAGCTCTTTGAAGTGATAGAAGGCCGCTCTCCAGTTCTTCCTCTCTCCTTCCTTGTCCCCAGTCTGAGCCTTTTGTTCTGGTTCTGACACTTGAGACCAAGAATTGCTTGGCTCTTCTGAGTACCCTCAGGGCTGAGGATCTGGCTGAGCAAGATCAAGTGGAAATTAAAAAGGACCTGGGGACTGCAGAGCCGAGCTTCATTAAGACCTAATGAAAACCTGCCAGGAGGCTGAGCGCAGGTGCTCATGAGCTTTTTTTCCTTTTTCCTTTGTGGCAGCCTTTTATAAGATCCTGTGTCTGGAAAGTCGATAGTGAACTTAACTAGAGGCAGAGGCGAGGGCCAGCAGCCCAGGTGCCTACAGCCATACCTTCCAAACCGAAAATGAGGAAAGTGTGTGATCTGACACACAGGCCTGAGGTCCACAAGGCCCTTAAAAAGGTAGGGCACAGATTGGTTGGACAAACATCACCTCTGAGATGAATTATGAATGGTTATCACATATCAAACGGTAGGACTAGCAGCTCAGGCTATGGATTGAGAGCTAAATGGGGAAAAAAGAGAAAGAGGTGGGTGGTAGGAAGGATCTAGCATTTCTTATGCACCGGAAAACTCTGAAGTAAGCCCATGAGGCCAGGCTCGGTGGCTCAGTCTGTAATCCCAGCACTTTGGGAGGCCAAGGTGAGTGGATTGCCTGAGCCCACGGGTTCGAGACCCTCCTGGGCAACTTGGTGAGACCTCGTCTCTACGATAAATAAAAAATTAGCCAGGTGTGGTAGCGCGCGCCTGTAGTTCCAGCTACTTGGAAGGCTGAGGCGGAAGGATCGCCGGAGCCCAGCAGGTCGAGGCGACAGAGTGAGACTCCAATTCAAAAAAAAAAAAAAAAAGGGAGAGACTTTCTGCCCTAGGTGACTTGCAAGAAATCCTAGGGTTGGTGAGTGAAAGCTGGTAAGGGCTGGAGCTTGCAAGCCGGAGAGGGGCTGGAGCTGACCTGCAGCATGGTGGGGTCCTGCACTCTCCCCCGCGGCTCCTCAAAACTCTGCAGGACCCAGTCCTGAGTCTGACGGGGACGGCTAAAGCCACTGAGAGGACTCTGGCTTGGGGCTGGCTGCTTTGAGCGACCCACGTGGTTGTCATATTTTGTGCCAGGGGTCCAGTGGTCAGAGGACTGGCGCTCCCGTTCCTCAAGGGTGTCCCGTGGGAGACGACTATCCAGGCTCTTGCTCCGCTTGCGCTGTTCAGGGGGTAGTGTCCGCATTCGGCGGCCAGTCCGGCCCCGGGCCTGGCCCCCAGGTTGACCGTCAAACTTGTTGATGAGTGAGTCCACTGACGACAGGGGAGCAGTGTCAATGGTGCTGGCCGGGGTAGCCTGTTTCGGGGCCAGCTCCAGCAAGCTTGTGCTCCTGTTGCTGGGACCCATCGGGGCAGGGCCTGCCAGCGAGGCCTGGGACTGGGAACGGAGCAGTCTTCCATTCCAGTGAACCCCAGGCTCCTCATCAGATGTGCTGCCCTGTGAGGGGGCAGGAAATCCCTTGACCTGAGAGTAGGGGTTCTCGGGGAGTTCTGAATCGGAGCTCAGAGCTCCTGGGGCCCCTTGATGGTTGGCCCCCTTGATTTGGACCCCAAAGGAGTCACCACCTTGATCCCCACTGTTGAGCACCACAAAGGGCTGCCCAGCAATGCCCTGCACACGCACAGCAACCCCATAGCTACTGGCTCTTGCATCCTTTGCTGGGCGTCGCCCACCACGACGTAGGGTGCTCATCTCTGCACCAACCGCTGGCTCTGTGATGAAGCGAATCTGGACGCCATGATCTACAGGACCCCGGGGCTCAGCCATGATGGAGGTCTGCTCCATGGGGTCCTAGGGGTCCTGGAAGATTTTAAAAAAGAGAGTTTAAGCTGAGAGACTGGAAGTAGAAACCCAGAAACCTCTCCCTGTCCAGCTTTGGTGGGAATGACTGCCTTGTCACAGTTCCTTCTACATAGAGCACTGAGCCTCATTTTTATCTGAGTAGCAGAATAACAAGAGGCCCCTGGAGGGCCTTTTAAAACACGGATTGAGCCAGGCTTGGTGGCTTAGCCTGTAATCCCACGCTTTGGGAGGCTGAGGTGAGTGGATTGCCTGAGCTCGTGGGTTCGAGACCCGCCTGGGCAATTTGGCGAGACCTCATCTCTACAATAAATCAAAAAGTTAGATGGGCGTGGTAGCGCACGCCTGTACTTCCAGCTACTTGGAAGGCTGAGGCGGAAGGATCACCGGAGCTCAGCAGGTCGAGGCTGCAGTGGCTGGGAGCATGCCACTGCACTCCAGTCTGGGCGACAGAGTGAGACTCCAACTCAAAAAAAAATAAAAATACAAATAAAATAATATAAAACACAGATTGCCAGGTGCGGTGGCTCACACCTATAATCCTAGCACTTTGAGAGGCAGAGGCAAGAGAATTGCCTGAACCCAGGGGTTCGAGACCAGCCTGGGCAGCTTGGTGAGACCTCATCTCTACAATAAATAAATAAATCAGCCAGGTGTGGTGGAGCATACCTGTAGATTCAACAACATGGAAGGCAGAGGCAGAAGGATTGCCTGAGCCCAGTAGGTTGAGGCTGAGGAGACCATAATCATGCCAGTACACTCCAGCCTGGGGAACAGGGTGAGACTCCAACTCAAAAATTAAAATTAAAGAAAATAAAATAAGACACAGGGTAATGTATCCAACTCCCAGTGTTTCTGATTCAGTAGGTCTGAGATGGGACCTGAGAATTTGTACTTCTCACCAAGTTTCCAGGTGAAGTTGATGGCACTGATCCAGAAACCACATTCTGAAACACACTGACCTAGAAGAATCCACTTCCTCTGATACAGCCCAGGGGAGCTTGGCTTTGTTAATGGTTTAAAGATTTCGCTTGATCTTCACATCCTCCTGCCCCTGGTGAAGGCAGAACCCAAGCCACAGATACCTCCATCCCACTGGAGACAAGGGAGCCTCCTCCCCTAGAGCTCATTTAAAATACAGAAGACCTCAGCCAGGCACAGCGGCTCATGCCTGTAATCCCAGCACTGTGGGAGGTCAAGGCAGGAGACTTGCTTGAGCCCAGGAGTTTAAGAACAGCCTGGGCCACATAGTGAGACCTTATCTCTACAACAACAATCAAAAAATTAGTCAGGCATGGTGGCATGTGCCTGTAGTCCCAGCTACTGGGGAGGCTGAGGCAAAGGATTGCCTGAGCCTGGGAGGTCAAGGCTGAGGGGAGCTGTGATCGTGCCACTGCACTCCAGCATGGGCAACAGAGTGAGATGCTGACTCAAAAAAATAAAATCTCCAAGTGTATCATCCCACTCTAGATAGCAGTGCTGCCTCTGCGGTAGAGCAGCTGAGGGGTAGGAGCCAGGATGGGAACGTTTCTACTCTCTGGAAGAGTACAAAGGGGTGGGCTTTCTACTGTGTATCTTTTTGTTCCTTTTGAATTTGGAACCACGTAGATGTGTTACCTATTCAAGAGAAGATTTAAATAAGGTTTTAAGGGTGTCCAAGGGGCCCAAGGACAAGGTAAACTTGCTTCAGTTCAGGACCAGAACCAAGACCATTCATAAGCCACTCCCCAGGTCCACACTGCCCAAGCTCGGAGTCAACAAATGGAATGTATTCCAGGTATGCTCTAGCTCCGGGAACTTAGGAGAGAGATTCTCTTCCAAGCAAATAAAAAATCCAGCCTCAGTCGGGCTTGGTGGCTCAGCCTGTAATCCCAGCACTTTGGGAGGCTGAGGTGAGTGGATTGCCTGAGCCTGCAGGTTTGAGACCCGCCTGGGCAACTTGGCGAGACCTCATCTCTACAATAAAATCAAAAAAATTAGCCGGGCATGGTAGCGCACGCCTGTAGTTCCAGCTACTTGGAAGGCTGAGGCGGAAGGATCGCCAGAGCCCAGCAGGTCGAGGC
>CAUYQG010012794.1:0-19605 GCA_963574415.1 Tarsius wallacei | reverse complement strand
TATGGCAAAGTAACTTTTGATGCAAAAGCAATTCAGTGGGGGTGGGAGGTAGAGGAGAGACAGTCTTCAACAAATAGTGTGGAAGAATGCTTATGCATCATATAAAAAAAGAAGAACCTCCTCTACCAAAGCTCATACTTTTTACAAAATTTAACTCCAAACTGGCCCCCAGGTATAAAAAACAAAACTATAACTTTTTTTTTCTAGTCAGTCTCACTCTGTTGCTCAGACTGCTGTGCAGTGACACGCTCGTGGCCACTGCAGTCTCATCCTGCTGGGCGCAGGCCATCCTTCTGCCTCAGCCTTCCAGGTAGCTGGAACTACAGGTCCGTGCCACCATGCCTGGCTAATTTTTTATTTCTTGTAGAGATGAGGTCTCACCAAGTTGCCCAGGCAGGTCTCGAACCCTGGTCTCAGGTAATCCTCTTGCCTCGGCTTCCCAAAGGGCTGGGATTACAGGCTTGTGCTACCATGCTTGGCCCTATACATTTTCTAGAAGGAAACATCAAAGAAAATATTTATGATCTAAGGAAAAGGCCATAACATGGAGTTAATATACCCAATGTGCAGCCATTTTAACATTGCTTCGTTTTGTCAAGTTTTTCTAGCAGTACACTTTAATTAGAATCACTAGCCAAGGACAGAACCAGTTTCTCAGAGGTAGCTATTGATAATTGCTTTACAACCCCCTCCCCAGCTTGTTTTGTAAACACGTTAATGTAATCAGCTCTTCATGACCTTCATGACACAGACCTCATCAACATGGCAGCTGTCATGTGACTAACCCACCCCTCAGCCTGCTGTCCATCACCTGAAATCATTACCTGTGCCTACCTGCCCTATGTGATGGCGTGTAGCAGAACACCACGCAAGCACCCTGAAGAACACAAATCACTCTATAGGAAAGATACCTGCACACGTATGTTTATCGCAGCATTGTTCACAATAGCAAGAACCTGGAACCAACCATGCTGTCCATCAAAAGAGGACTGGATTTAAAAAATGTGGTACATATACATGATGGAATACTACACAGTCATAAAAAAGAACAAAATCATGAATTTCGCAGCAACCTGGATGGAACTAGAGTCTATAATACTGAGTGACCTCTCACAGAAACAAAGATCTGAGTATCACATGTTCTCACTCATATAGTGTACCTTGAACATCCATCATAATACTGTAAGAGAAGAATTGACAGTGGCGGGAAACTATGGGGTGTAGGGAGGGGAAGGGAGGTGGGATTAACGGTAGTCAATATTTGTCTGGGGATGGGGATACACCCCTTATCAACAAGGGTGCCCGAACGATGCATATTTGTATACCTAACCCTTAACTGTACCCCACAATTTTAAAATAAAAAATATGCTTAAAAAAAAGTAAAAGGGTGAAAGAAATAAAAAAGATTCTAGCAAATTGGATCAAAAAATATATCTCAAAAATCATCCACCATGACTAAGTAGGCTTCATCCCCAGGATGTAGGGCTGGTTGAACATTTGCAAGACAATAAATATAATTAAATATACCAACAAATGTAAAGAACAGGATCCACATGATTGTCTCATTAGATGCAGAAACAGCTTTTGATGAATCCCAGCATTCCTTCTTAATAAAAACCCTCAAACACATGGGTATAGAAGGAACATACCTCAAAATAGTAAGTGCCATCTATGATAAGCACACAGCTAACATATTGCTAAACAGGCAGAAACTGGAAACATTTCCCCTGAAAACTGGAACAAGACAAGGCTGCCCACTCTCACCCCTCTTGCTCAACATTGTGTTGGAAGTCCTACCTAAGGTAATTAGACAAGAGAAGAAAATCAGGGGTATCCAAATAGGAAAAGAGGAAGTCAAGTTATCCCTCTCTGATGACGATATGATCCGATACCTCAAAAATCCAAGAGAATCTGTCAAAAACCTGCTTGCACTGATAAAGGACTTGGGCAAAGTCCCAGGGTACAAAATAAATGTGCAAAAGACAGTTGCATTCTTATACACCAACGATAAGCAGGTAGAGAACTAAATAAAAAGCACAATCACATTCATAATAGTCACACACAAAAAAGAAATACCTTGGCATCTTCCTAACCAGAGAAGTGAAAAACCTTTACAGTGAGAACTACAAAACACTGCTCAAAGAAATCCAAGAAGACACAAACAAATAGAAAATTATTCCATGCTCATGGATAAGAAGAATCAACATTGTTAAAATGTCCATCCTACCAAAGGCAATCTACAGTTTCAACACAATACCCATTAAATTACCAACATCATTGTTCTCAGACTTGGAAATGACAATACAGAAATTTATATGGAAACATAAACTACCATGAAAAGTAAAAACAATCCTAGGCAAAAGGAACAAAACAGGAGGTACTACACTTCCAGACTTCAAAATTTACTGTATGGCTACAATAATCAAAGAGGCTGGTTTAGTACAAGACAGGCATATAGACTAATAGAACAGGATAGAGATTCTGGAAGAAAAGCCTCAATTTCTCAACCAGCTCATCTTTGACAAAGTCTCCAACAACAACCACTGGGAAGAGGAGAACCTATTCAGTTAATTGTGCTGGGAAAACTGGCTGATTGCATGAAACAGGACCCCTATCTATCACCATACACAAAAGTTAACTCTAATGGATCAAAGACCTCAATGTAAAATATCAAACTATAAGAATTATAGAAAATGCAGGAGACACCTTTAGGGAAATTGGAACTGGCAACCAATTTCTGACTAAAACCCCAAGTGCCCATACCATAAGAAATTAGACAGATAAGCGAGGCCTCATCAAACTAACGAGCTTCTGCAAAGCAACAGAAGCCATCAAGAGAGCAGGGAGATAGCCCACAGAATGGGAAAAAAATATGTATATCTGACAAAGGCCTAACATCTAGGATCTACAAGGAACTCAAATGTCCCGAAAAGAAAAAAACAAATAGCCCCATTAAAAAGTGGGCAAAAGACATGAATAGACACTTCTCAAAAGAAGATATATAGGCAGCCAACAACACATGAGGAAGTACTCACCCTCACTAATCATCAGAGAAATGCAAATCAAAAGCACACTGAGATACCACCTAACCCCAGTAAGAATGTGCATCATTAACAAAGCAAACAACAGATGCTGGCGAGGATGTGGAGAAAAAGGAATGCTTCTACACTTCTGGTGGGAATGCAAACTAGTGCAACCTTTTTGGAGGATAGTGTGGCGCTCTCTGAAAGAACTAGAAATTGATCTTCCATATGATCCAGCAATCCCCCTACTGGGAATATACCCAAAGGAACACAAATAATTCTACAAATAGATACCTGCACACACATGTTTGCTGCAGCTCTATTCACAATAGCAAAAACATGGAACCAACCTTGCTGCCCATCAAAGCCGGACTGGATTTTAAAAAATGTGGTACAAATACACAATTGAATATTATACAATCATACATAAGGACAAACATATGGACTTCGCAGCGACTTGGATGTATTTAGAGTTGACCGTACTCAGTGATCTATCACAGAAACAAAGAACAGAGTACCGTATGTTCTCACTTATAAGTGAACCTTGAACAATTATCATGATACTATAAGAAAAGAATTGACAGTAGTGGGAAACTGCTAGGGAAGGAAGGGTAGGACTGACAGTTGGGGGAAACTGCCGGGGAGGGAGGGGCATACCTCATCAACAGGGGTATGTGCATAATGAACATTTTTATCCCTAATCCTGAATTGTACCCCAGATCTTTAAAATAAAATAAAATAAAATAAAAATTGGGGGGGCTTAATAAGATATTGTAAATTATGAATTAAATCTTATGCATCTAAAACTAGAGGCTTATATTCTAAACTATTAAAAGAGGCCCCAAACCTTCTTAAGTGGATGAGGAAAATTTATAAAATTTAAAAGACAAAACTTAAAGCAAGTCTTTTTTTTTTTGAGTTGGAGTCTCACTCTGTCACCCAGACTAGAGTGCAGTGACCACTCCCGGCCACCGCAGCCTCGACCTGCTGGGCTCCAGCGATCCTTCTGCCTCAGCCTTCCAAGTAGCTGGAACTACAGGCGCGCGCTACCACACCCAGCTAATTTTTTGATTTATTATAGAGATGATGTCTCTCCAAGTTGCCCAGGCGGGTCTCGAACCCACGGGCCCAGGCAATCCACTCACCTCAACCTCCCAAGGCCCTGGGATTACAGGCTGAGCCACTGAGCCCGGCTAGCAAGTCTTAATTATCACTTCTGTCCTGGCCCTCCCTTCTTTAGAAAAACCAATTTTTAAAAGAATATATTTTGGCTATTTCCTCTACCTTATCCTCTCTTAGATTGAAAGGGCTCCTTGTTCAAACCCCTCCTTTTGAGTTTACGGTTCACCAGTTCCAACCCAGAGATTGGATGCTGATCAAGTCCTGGAAGGAAATGAAGCTCCAGCCAAGCTAGGAAGGACTCTATGAAGTGCTTCTGACAACTGAGATGGCCATACAAACTGCTGAAAAACGGTGGATGGATCATACCTGCGTCAAGAAATCACCAAAGGAAGTTACGGTACCAAAGAACAATCCCATTGCAAGGGAAGTCTCTCAAACTGAACCACTGAAACTGAAATTCAAGAAAATCTAATGTACTCCTCTGTACCTTTTCTCATAGCACTGCCAATTGCATTTCTTATTGTATGTGTGTTTATTGCTTTTATTGTTAAATGTATTTGCAAGGGTCTTTTCAATCCTGAGCAACCAGGGATCCTTTGTCTACCTTAAAGGTATTACTAATTCTAACCATAGTAATAAACAAAAGCAAAAGATGGCTTATTATTAATATCACTAAAACTAACTCCTCAATAACTATTAAATTTGATGTCTGTTCTGTCCTGTCATGTAGAAGCCTTCACAACCAAAGAAAATTATCTCTGGTTGACAAATACCTTTGTCCTGATACCACTGCTGAAGATGGTCTAAAATGTATCAAAACAAAATATGGGGAGACTGGTCATTGTACTATGATTGGCATAACTTTACTCGCCCCAAATAACCCTTGCCGGGCGGGACTAGTCTGGTGTCTTTTGGACCACTCAATTTAAAGGATGAACAGCTCCAGTAGAAAAAGGTAAAAACAAAAATCTTAAAAATAAAATTCAACTTATTAGAGGGGCTACTCCTCCTAGTTGTCAACATTTACAATGTAACCTGTTGTTTTTAACAATAACCCAATGTCAACTCATAAACAGAGATCCTGTGATACCTCGGAAATACAGGTTAGGAGCAGCCATATCCGGACAGGACCCGCTAGGCAAATTTTGGATAAGATTAATTGCAATGCCTCCACCATCTTCACCATCCAACAATATCCCCAATTCCTAATCCAAACCCTTTACAGTTTTGGGAATTAAACCAAATTAACTCCAAGAATGATCCTGGCAAAGTAATGATTATGGAAGTAACATACTTAAAACAAACTTTGGAGGTTAAAACGGGATATGGGGACACAAATGCCTGGGTTGAATAAATGAAATATGTAGTAACAAGCCTTAACAAAAGTGATTGTTATGCTTGTGCCATGGGTAGGCCACAGGCTCAAATAGTCCCATTCCCTATTAACTGGGAAACAGACCCCAAAGGAATGAGTTGTCTGTTGGCTCTATATCAAGATAGAATGGATGGGGTAACAAGACTTGCCACAGTCTCTCCCTGCTCTGCCTGTACAGACGTCAGATCCAAAGGTGTATCCTTCCTTCTCCATAGGTAAGGCAAATCACTCCTCTTGTCTCTCCAGATAAGAGGATGATTTCACCACTCCTGTGGGGCATCTGCAAACCTGTACTCATGTCCTTGATGTCTCTGAGTCAACTGAGGGCAACTACTCGAACTTCAACATCCCTCGAATGAATGTTTGATGGTACTGTGATGGTAGGACAATTCAAGCCCTGTTGCCACCCAAATGGATGGGAACCTGCACTTTGGTTTGATGGCTATGCCATTCATCCTGGCATTTCAAAACCCACTAATAACTACTAACAGAGTTAAACGATCATTACCTGAACCACTAGTACCCAGCTTATTTAACTCTAATATATATCTAGATGCTATAGGAGTCCCTAGGGAAGTTCCTAAGAATTCAAAGCTCGAAATCAAATGCTGCAAGATTTAAATCTCTCTTTTTGTGGGTAACTATAAATAAGAATGTAAACTGAATCAATTATATATCTATGTTATAATCAACAAAGATTTATGAACCATACTAGAGATGCTATTTTTAAAATTCCTGAACAATGAGATGCTACTAGTAGGATAACATGAGAAAGATATATGACCTTAGACATAATGCTAGTGGAAAAAGGTGGAGTATGTGTCATGCTGGGAGGACAATGCTGTACTTCCCCCAAACTGGTCGGGATCTTGTGTGTTGGAGTCTATCCGTCCATCCTTCTTCCTGCTCCCACTTGCCAGAGGGGAACATTTAGGAATTCAAGTTTACAAGGACTGGGAAGCCCAAAGGAAATGGCGTGCCTTACAAATTGGCAACTGGAAAGAAAATGAGTGGCCCCCTGAGCGTATCATCCAATACTATGGCCCTGGGCAGAGGATGAGTCCTGGGGCTATCAGACTCCCACTTACATGCTGAACTGCCTAATTCAATTATAATCAGTTGTTAAAATTATAACTTAGGAAACTGCAAAGGTCCTTAACATACTAGCCAAACAGCAAACCAAGACGTGCAATGCTATCTATCAAAACCACTTAGCCTTAGATTACTTGCTTGCTTCTGAAGGAGGAGTTTGTGGAAAGTTTAATTTGAGCAACTGCTGCTTACAAATAGATGATGAGGGAAAGGTCATAAAAGAAATCACCGACTGGATGAGAAAAATGCTCATGTCCCAGTCCAGACCTGGAAAGAATGGAAACCCAGGGAATTATTTGGGGGATGGTTCTCAACTTTTGAGGAATTCAAAACCCTATAGGCATTGTATTTGTAATTTTGGGGACTTGTCTAATCCTGCCCTGTCTGGGTCCCCTGGTTATAATGTCTGCCTCCAGCCTCATTGAGGCCATGGTCGACAGAAAAACGGCAGTACATGTAATGATGTTATAGAAGTACCAACTCCTTAATCAAGGTGATGCTCTTTGACCCTAGAAGGGCCCAAGCATCAAAAGGGGGAATGTGGTAAGGGCCTTCCCAGAACAAAGAGGAAGTAACATGACGTAGTCAATGTCTAAGTGTGTATGCATAACCCTGTTACAACCCTGTGCCATAAAACACCCAACCAAGATGCAGGTTGCCATATAAGGGGGACAAAGGGGCTAGAATGTAATATAAGGCAATGCCCCGATGCTTTTCGGGCTCAGCTTTTGGGTGTGAATCTGCTGGGCAAGTGCTGGCACAAATAAATGCTGCTTCCTGGCAAAGAAGCTTCGGTGTTCCATCTCCTTGTAAATGATCCTATCACATAGAGACAAGAGAAGGAAGGACCAGAAAATTCAGTCAAAGCTGAGCAGGTAGCCCCAGTATCGATGATGAAAGAAACCAGCCTACCACTTACAGAGACTTCCACTCTGGGTCCAGAGAGCATGCGACAGCTGAACAAGGGATGTGTCAGTCAGATTGGAGTAGACCCAGGAGGTCCGGCTCAGAGACTGACCTGGCCTCCTGGCACATGGTTGGTGCCCAAGAATTCCTTGTTTAATAGTTTGGTGACTTTGCTGGTAGCTGGGGAGTGCACCTCTGTCCAACTAGGCAAACATGACAATCACTTCCCCACTCCCCGACCTGTCTGCACTTAGGACAAAGAGTGGGAGGTGATGATGTGCAGTCTTTAGCCCAGTGACAAGATTTATGACACTTGAAACAGGTCCCCAGAAGCTGTTGCCTACCCCAATTACTGCCAGATCTCCCAGGGTTGGAGTCTCTCTTTGCTTTTCCTTTCCTCAGCTCTACTAAGAGCCAAGCCTATGAGCTGGAACCAGGTCCGAGTCTTATCTTTCCTGTTTCCCTTCGTTCCTCCTCCTGATTGTCAAAGACTGTAAACCAGGTCTAAAAGTTCAGATTAAGGGGTTTGCGGGCCTTTCTCCAATTTCTAGAGCTTACTTTTAATATCTGGAGCTAACTGGGAAATAAAATGCATAGCTAAGATGGATTGTCCTCTGGAGTATCCAGATTTAAATTAGTATAGCACTGCATGGCCTCAGATATTCAGGCTTAAAAGGCTGTGGGGGCTTCATCAGGCTCTTGGTAAATTTCCTCAACTTTATCATAATTTACTTGTTTGATAATAGTCCTCTGCATGCCATATATTAGGCAAGAGACAAAATGATTCCACTTTTCCCTGTCTATGGAGTTGAGCTGATAAGTCCAGTTAGGATCTCCCCACAGGACCGCTTCTGCAGCTGGAGGATATGGACCAGGCTGAGCATGACTAAGTTCATTTTGCAAATTCTCGGGCTTTAGCAAAAATCTGGTTGAATTCCTCATGCTTAGTGGTAGTGGTTAAAATGACCTGAATATCCCTCCAGGTGAAATTGTATGAGAGGGAGAGATATTGGCACTCCTTAGCAAACTAAGTTGGGTTTGTAGAGAAGGAGCCTAGTTTAGCTTCAATTTGGGAAAGATCTACCATAGAAAATGGAACATGGACTCTGGCTATTCCTTCGGCTCCCTCAACTTCCCTTAGAGGAAATTGGTGGATAACTGTGGGAGCCTGGAGCGGTTTTCCAGAGCAAGTGTGTGCAGACAAAGGTGGTGCCAGGCAAGGAAGGAGAGGAGGAGGGGGAGGGGAAGGACTGTAATCTGCAGCCGGGGCTGTTGGTGCTGAATCTATGTCCGTAAGTAGAGGTGGGTACAGGGTCAGAGGAGGAGGAAGGAGAAGGGCTGTGAGATCTGAGAGAGGAGCCTGCAGAGGGTAAGGAGGTAAAGATGGGTTCTGAGGAACAGGGGCAGCTAGATCAGTGGGTCTAAGTTATCCAAAGAAGAGGTAGCCGTTGTGGGGGTAAGAACAAACATACAACAGGAAGAGCGTAAGTCCTGATGACGACCTAACTCAAAAAAGGCCTGAATATACCGAACTTCAGCATGCTTGTGTTATTTCTAATGTGTAAGTCAAATCATCTTAAAGCGTTAAATGTGAGGGAGCCCCCTTGTGGCCAAATTTCTCCATCGCGTAACTTATATTGTGGCCAGGTTGCGCTTCAATAAAATATGAGGCATTTGGGGCTGATTACCTTTCTCTAATGAAAAAATCCTAAGGTTCTTTAAAAGACATGCCAGTGGTGAGTCTTTTTTCATGATTGATTGAGTGTTGCCCATTGTAGAGCCCTAGAAGGGAGAGAGAAAATGTGTCCTTCAAGAGAGAAATGACCATCCATTGCCTATGTCCAGCATATGGCAGAATTAGCATGTAAAGACCATCCACCCCCTAAATCCAGCATCCCAGACAAAGGAGAGTGGAATTTGCTTGTAAAGCATGTGTGAATGTGGGTGAAAGAGGGCATTCCCTGTTTCCCCACTCCACTGGAGACAGCGCCTTGGCCACCAGTACCAGGGCTGTTCCAACTTGTATGTTTGGGAGACTTGGTACCAAGTCTTCTCCACAGAGAGTCCCAGACCCCAGCAACATGCTTCCCAAAGGAAAAAAAAAAGTAAAGAGCAGCCTCTCAGAGTGGGTCCCTGGGCTCCCCTACTGACCAGATAAACAATGGGACTCACCAAAGGTGGTACTTTGTACCAAGAAATACTGAGACAATTTGGGGCTCCGCTTAAGGTAGCTCACCTTCAGGCAGAGAAAGAATAGAGGTTATGCTGGGGAGCCACCCCAACCAGAGTCATCAGTTGCCACCAAGTTCCAGCACAGTCCACAGGGAGACAGGCTTGAAGAGAGGAGAGTGAAGAGTCGCATAGGGGAGACAACCCGAGAATATTAGGACAAACTCCCCACACAGGCTGCCAGATGAAAGGACAAACCAAAGCAAGGTGGGCCGGTGTCAGAACCATGGGAATAATGCAAGATTGCAACCAAATAAGAAGGAAGTAAAGTGTACTATTCACCTTTCACAGATGGGAAAGAAGACTGACATTCAGAGGCAAGTGTGGCATCAAAGGGCCAAAAACTGGGTACATTTAAGACCTTTGGGGTGAGGAGTGTTTGGGCCCAGAGGGATCTGGGCCAAATGGAATGTCCAGGGCTGTGGTCTTTTATGTTGATAGTAGCTCCATGAGTCTGAGATCTTGAAGTCACCAAACATTATCATCTCATGACCTCTGGTAGTGGACTACATGAGAGGAGTCAAGGGGAGGGGTTTTTCCTGCAAGAGACCTGTCAGATGTTTTAATTCCACAAGCTCCTTAGCAAAAAGGTGGTCTTACTATCATTTCTATGGCTTTGACCGGCTTAGGGGTGATCTTTGACCTTCCACCATTGACAAGGAACCTGAAATTTTCTTATAGATTATTATGCTAAACCATTAATTGAAAGGTGGGACTGTCCTTGTCTTGCATCTGATGTAGATTTACCAAAGGGTTGGGATAGATTGCCAGCTTGACCTGAAGTAGAATGTCTGAACACTTCATAAAATCTGCCTATTGGAAATTTATCTATGTCTAACCTGTGCTAGATTTAAAGCATGTCAGTCTAAGCAAAATGGCTATGCTGAGGCAAAATGTGAATTAAGTTTGTTCTAGGTTTTTCTCAGGGTCCCTCCTTTCACATATAATGTGCAAAAGTGACAGAAAGATCTCATACGCATGCACTCGCTATGAACATTTCTCATACAACATGCAACAGTGACAGAAACACTCACACAACAGACACACAGTTATGAACACATCATCCACAACATGCACCCAGATATGAACATATCTCATACAATTTGCAACAGTGACAGGCACATCACAACAACATGCAATACATTCTGAACACATCTCATGTAACGTGCCATTGTAACAGGCACATTATACAAAATGAACCCCATGTATGAAATCTTCACATATAACATATAGCAATGATAGACACATCTCATACAACATGCACCTAGTGCTGACCATATCTCATACAATGTGCAACAGTGACAAACTCAAATACAACATGCATCTAGTTTTTTTTCTTTTTTTTTTTTGAGTTGGAGTCTCACTCTTGTCACCCAGGCTGGAGTGCAGTGCAGTGGCACGCTCACGGCCACCACAGCCTCAACCTGCTGGGCTTAGGTGATCCTTCTGCCTCAGCCTTCCAAGTAGCTGGGAATACAGACACACTCCACCATGCCCGGCTAGTTTGTGTGTGTGTGTGTGATTTATTGTAGAAACAAGGTCTCACCAATTTGCCCAGGCTGGTCTTGAACCCCCGGGCTCAGGCAATTCTCTTGCCTTGGCCTCCCAAAGTGCTGGGATTACAGGCTGAGACACAGCACCTGACCAACATGCACTTAGTTATGAACAAATTTTCTACAACATGCAACAGTGACAGACACATACAACATGTAGCCAGTTATGAACACATCTTAAGCAAGGCGTAACAGTGACTAAAACACCTAATACAACATGCTTCCAGTTATGAATACATCTCATACAACATGCCATAGTGACAGTCACATCTCTTACAGCGTACAGAAAGTTAAGAACACATTCTATAACAAGTGCCACAGTGACAGACACATCTCATACAATATGCAACCAGTTATGAACTTGTTACACAACATGTCACAATGAAAGACACATCTCATTCAACATGCATGTAGTTAAAAACACACTGCATAAAACCTGCATTTGTGACAGGTGCATCTTATACAGCATGCATCTGGTTAGGAACACATCTAAAACAAATGTAACAGTGACATGCACATTTCACATAACATATGCACACTCATGAACACATCTCAAACAATGTGTAACAGTTACAGACACATCTCATACAACATAAACTCAGTTATGAACACATCTTATACAATGTACAACAGTGACAGATACATTTTATGCAACATGCACCCAGTTATAAACACATCTCATAACAATCAACAGTGACAGGCATAACTGGAATTTTTAAAATGCTTTTTAACTTGCTTCTGTCTAAAAAAGTTTCATTTCCTGGACAAACTCAAATGAGCAGAACACCACGCCAGTAGTTTGCACACAAGCAATTGTTTTAGATAAATGTGTCTTTTAGTCCATATGCCTTCAATAGAGAAAAAAAGTCCTCTCACTTCCTTGTCAAAAAATGACCTAGCAACGTTCTTTGCAAATCAAAATGTCTTAATTACTGAGACAGAACAAAGTGTTTGACATTCAATAGGTGGAACTGCAAGAATTTTCTGATTGAAGCATTCTGTGATCTTTGGCTACTTCAGAAGTTGGGAGTACTTTTTTTTTTCTATATGTCAAAAGAATATTGATAGCTTCTTGGTCTGTCAAACTTTTTTTTTTTTTGAACTGGAGTCTCACTCTGTTGCCCAGGCTGGAGTGCAATGGCACACTCACGGCCACCCCACCTGCTGCGCTCCAGCGATTCTTCTGCCTCAGCCTTCCAAGTAGCCAGAACTATAGGCATGCGCTACCATGCCTGGCTAACTTTTATTTATTTATTGTGGAGATAAGGTCTCACCAAGTTGCCTGGGCTGGTCTCGACCTCATGGGCTCAGGCAATCCACTTGCTTACCCCTCCTCCCCCGCTAAAGTCTGGGATTACACCAAGCCTGGCTGTCTGTCAACTTTTTACATAGACTGAACTTAAAGAACTAGGAAACATCTTTGAAGTTAGCTTAAAAATATGTTATATGTAAGTACACCCACATAATCCTGTGGATCAAATTGCACAGTGAAACATGTTTCTCTCAATATGAATTTACTAAAGCTGGTGACTTGTTTGATGTCTCAAAGTGTTCTATTAAGTGAACTAACACAAATTATCATAATACATGCTGCCACTTGCTAACACAAATTATCATAATACATGCTAGCACACAAAGTTTTTCAAAATAGATAATTGTATGTTCCATTTAATCTCAGTGAGAAAAACTAAATGTTATTTGTTAAGATTTCCAGAAGTGAACTAGTACCCTCCTCTGTCCAAGAGTTTGGTTTTGGTTTCAATAGGTTAAACTTCAAATGGTTTTCATGGGTAGAACAATTTCATGCTGAGCCTCCCCAAGCTGGTGCCTGCTGCAGAAATGGCCCACCAGATCCCCGGGGTGCACCTCCTTGGTGCCATCTGTTCTGGCTCTCAAGGACTTTCTCCATCCTCATACCTCATGATCCCACTCACTCTGGCCATCACCTGTGCCCACAATTGCCAAGGATATGAGTCCTCTCACCTCTCCCAGGGCAGAGTTGCTGGCCGCTTATGTGGGTGCCAGGTGCCTGTCCTAGCAGAGTCTCTTGGCCTCTGGCCAGTGCCACTGCCTCAGCTGCCTGCTGTTATCTTCAGCCAGCTGCCTCTGGCCCCAGCACCACTGACCCCATCCCCCGTGGCAGGGGAAGCAGGCAGAGGAGGCACCAACACAGAAACCCTGAATGTGATGGTGTTGGAGGGGCTGCCCTATGATGATGACAAGCTGAGCCCCTAAGGTGATACTAATGAAGTGGACCAAATCTTCTTCTGCCACCTGCAGGACACCAACCTCTTGTTGGGTGCCTGGCAGAGCAGACAGTTGCCCAAGCTGGGCCAGATCAACTGCAGCAAGCTGTGGCTTGAAGAGGATGACATGGTTGATGACACACTGAAAAATACGACTGACTAGGCACCTCCTGGTGTCTAACTCCCCCAAAGTCTACCAGTGAAGGGAGAGAATAAGAACAGTGGAAGTGTAGGTGACTGTCCGAGACACCACAGCCAAGCTGGGAACCAGGGAGATGGCCGAGACCGACCCCAAGAACGTGCAGGATCTCACCTAGGTGGTGCATACACTCCTGCAATAGATGCAAGATAAGGCCAGGTGCAGTGGCTCAAGCCTATAATCCCAGCACTTTGGGAGGCTGAAGTGAGAAGATTGCCTGAGCCCACGGATTCAAGACCAGCCTGGACAACATGGTGAGACCTGATCTCTACAGTAAATCAAAAAATTAGCTAGGTGTGGTAGTGCATGCCTATAGTTCCAGCTATTTGGAAGGCTAAGGCAAAAGGATCACCTGAGCCCAGCAAGTCGAGGCTGCAGTGGCCGTGAGCGTGCCACTGAACTCCAGCCTGGGCGACAGAGTGAGACTCCAACTCAAAAAGAAAAGAAAAGAAACAGATGCATGATAAATTTCTGACCATGTCTGACCAAATCACTGGAAAAATTGATGATATGAGTGGTTGCATCAATGATTTGGAGGAAAACATTGCGGACCTATGACACAGGCTGGGGTAGAAGAACTGGAGGCTGACAACTTCTTCCTGCCACACAGAAGAGTTGAAGGTTGCTATTTATTTATTCTGAAATCTGGAGTACCATTTTTCTAAGCCAAGAGAAGACCGAATGGCTTTTTGCAGCTAACTACTATGCGTAGACAGATTTTCTATTCTAAAGTGTGCATTCTTTTCACATACAATATAGTTAGTTTATAGAGTGATTGACTCCCAGTTTCTTGAACATGGTAGCTTCACATCGTGGACTTTGGTCAGTTGTACTATTAATTATTAAACACTAAAATTTTGACAGTTTCTGAAAAAAATTGTCAAATTTTTAAGTGTATTTTTGTGAAGTCATATTTTTTTCTTGCCATTCCTTTTGTAGTAGTTGCTGTTTGATAAAAACTGCTGTGTAATTTTTTATTAGATGAATAGTAAACCCTTCTATTATAGTTAGACAAGGTGAAGTAAAACCTCTGAAGAGTTTAGGGTTCTTTAATCCTCAGCACAGAGTGACTGTTGAGCTAACTCCAACAGAGTGTTGGCAATACTTTTTAAATGGCTAAAAACATCCAAACACTGTTTATTCAGAAATATCTGTTGTCAAAACTCAGAATTGAATTTTGACATATGTCTAAAGTCCCTGAGATCAGATGCTGAAGTCAATGAAAAGTAACCATTGCCACTTTCTTGTATTAGAACTTTCACATACAGAAAATAAGAGGACAGCCTGATGTAATGAGGCTTTTTTTTTTTTTAGTTTTGCGTGAGATTCTCATACTTCAGTAGCACCCTCCACTGCTCATCTACAATGGTTACTCTGAAAAGTCTGACAGGATTTTAAAATTCAGTTACTCCATCTTTTCTTCAAGCTACTGATTGACAAGAGAGAAGGAAAAGAGACTGTGTTAAGTCCATGTTGGTGGCTTGGCTGGAATGTGATGAAGGACTTGTAGGCTCAGGTTTTTAAGAAATATTATTTTATGGCCGGGTTCGGTGGCTCAGCCTATAATCCCAGCACTTTGGGAGGCCGAGGTGAGTGGACTGCCTGAGCCCGCGGGTTTGAGACCCACCTGGGCAACTTGGCCAAACCTCCTCTCTACAATAAATAAAAAATTAGTTGGGTGTGGCAGCGCGTGCCTGTATTTCCGGCTACTTGGATGGTTGGGGTGGAAGGATCGCCGGAGCCCAGCAGGTCGAGGTTGCTGTGGTCGGGAGCGTGCCACTGCACTCCAGTCTGGGCGACAGAGTGAGACTCCAATTCAAAAAAAAAAAAGAAATATTATTTTACTTAAATTATTATTGCAGAGTAACAATTTCATTGATTACAGAAGGCAGGGATAAAACTCTACTCTTGTCACTCAAAAATGCAATGTCAGGAGTGCCAAGCCCAGAGGCCAGTATCAATGGCCTGCTAGGCGAGCTGTGTGGTTGTTACCACAGAGTAATTTTATGCAACAAAAACTTGAAAAATTGGAAAAGTATGGTTTTTTTTGTTCCCCATGTCACCAGCCTTGACTGTTGCAAACTTATAATGATATTAAGAAGCAATTTGTCCTATTTCTACTTGATTTGGGAAACATGTAGGAGTTGAGCTCTTCATCATAAGATGGATTGGGACCTCCTTTGGTGGACCAGTGGGTTGTGCTGCAGGTTTAGCCTTTGGTCACACACGCTGGGCTGTGGGGAGACCTGCTGAAGCTACGGGTAGGATGTCTTCCAGCCTTGGAAATGGCAAATGAAAATGATACAGCTGATTGCTGTGGTGGGAGAATCTGGACTGGGCCAGATCGGCCTCCTTGAGTGTGGAAGACTTTCAGAGGCAGGCTCACCTGGCCAAAATATGACTGAACAAAGGTGCATGAAATCCTGAAGAAAAAAAAAGAACAGTGGTGACAGTTATAGGCAAAAAAAAAAAAAAGAAAGAAAGAAAAGAAAAGCACTTTGAAATGGACAGGTAGCTGGTTACCCACCATGAAATAAGTAGCTTGCATCTGGTGTTGGGCCAGGAGACCCATGAAACATGAGAGGAGGAAGAGAAGGCTCTGGGGTCCTGTAAGAAATAAAAATTCACTTTCAACGCATTTGAGTTCCTTGTAGGTCCTAGATGTTAGACCTTTGTCAGATATACAGTTGGCAAATATTTTTTCCCACTCTGTGGGTTGTCT
The DNA here is from genome assembly GCA_963574415.1 of Tarsius wallacei. Classification (NCBI taxonomy): domain Eukaryota; kingdom Metazoa; phylum Chordata; class Mammalia; order Primates; family Tarsiidae; genus Tarsius; species Tarsius wallacei. Next base: position 3,138 of record CAUYQG010012794.1, on the reverse strand, counting down.
CCCTGCTCTCTTGATGGCTTGTTTTGCTTTGCAGAAGCTTGTTAGTTTGGTGAGATCCCACTTGTCTATCTTATTTCTTAAGGTATGGGCATTTAGAGTTCTCAATAGGAATTGGCTGCCAGTTCCAACTTCCATAAGGGTGTCTCCTGCGTTTTCTAAGATTCTTATAGTTTGAGGTTTTACATTGAGGTCTTTGATCCATTTAGAGTTAACTTTTGTGTATGGTAATAGGGAGGGGTCCTGTTTTAATCTCCTGCATGTGATCAGCTTGTTTTCTCAGCACCATTTACTGAATAGGTTCTCCTCTCCCAGGTGGTTGTTGTTGGAATATTATGCAGCAATAAAGAAGGACAACCATATGGACTTTGCAGCAACTTGGATGGATTTAGAGTTGATCTTACTCAGTGATCTATCACAGAAACAAAGAACAGAGTACCATATGCTTTCACTCATAAGCAGACCTTGAACAATTATTATAATACTATTAGAAAGGAATTGTCAGTAGTGGGAAACTTTCAGGGGGAGTAGGATTGGCAGTTGAGGGAAACTGCTAGGGGAGGAAGGGGCATATCTCATCAACAAGGGTACCTGCATAATCAACATTTGTATACCTAACCGTGAATTGTACCCCACATCTTTATAATAAAAAAAAGTAGTCCATTTTCAAGACAAGGTAGCTAGCCCTGAGTGGAAAATTATTAGGAACTAAAACTTGCCTAACGGCTTGTGGACATGACAAAGTTAATGCACTGAAGGTCTCTAAGACAACAAGATGTTGGAGAAGGGATAAACTCATCAGAAAGTCTTTGTTGACGTAAGTGGGGAAGGGAATAATGAATCTTAGGCGACGTCCGAGAAGATTGTGTACCCCATAGTACTCAACCAGTGAGGAACTGGGGGAGGGACCTGTGTGCTAGGGAATTAATTGCTTGCAGTAATTGCCCGGGGTTTGTCTGCCTACCAGACACTTGTTCTTGCAAGACCACCATTAAAGTCTCACTTTCACTAGGTTTGAGCGTGCGAGCATGTTTCTTGGGTTTAGGCATGTGAGTGTGTTTCTCAGAGATCCACTGCAAAAATTAAAATAAAAAACCTAAAATTTAAAATAAATTTACAAATTACTGTATACACATATATAAAGAAAATTTTAAAAAGTCTCAGTTGCAACTATTTGTCAAACTTAATATTAATTTCTTTTTATATATAGTGAGCTGGATTTTTGACCCACTTAATGAAGAGGCAGTACTGGGGTTTTGAGGTGTTGGCTTTCTTCTCTGGTTTGGCTATTTTCATTGTTTACATTATTCAATCTTGCACAAATGCTTCTGTGCACTTGAATGTGATATGCCATCCAGTTTTCTAATGTTACCTTTCAGTATACAAAATATTTCAGGAAATGATCTCTGTAGAAATTCTGTTTCAATTTGATCATCTTTTGAAGCTAACAAGAATGTGTTTAAAACAAGAAGAGAAATTTCCTAAGGGATAACAGAGACAGAATCCTTGTATTTAAAAATGAAATATAAGCTTGTTTTTTTGATATACAAGTTATTTGCCCAAGTTAATGCAAATGGACACATTTTATTAGTCAGAAAAACACACACATGATACACAAAGAAAAATATGATTGAGCTTTGGCTTTTTTTTTTTTTTTGAGTCAGAGTTTTACTCTTTGGCCAAGACTGAAGTGCAGTGGCATGCTTGTGGCTACTGCATTCTCCTCCTGCTGGACTCAGGCAATCCTTCCATGTTGTCAGCCTTCCAAGTAGCAGGAACCACCAGCACAAGCCACTACATCCAGCTGATTTTTTTATTCATTGTAAAGGTGAGGTCTGGCCAACTTGCCCAGGCTGGTCTCAAATCCCTGGGTTCAGGCAGTCCTTTTGCTTTTGCCTCAGAGTTGAATGACTTCAGTCACATACCAAAAACATCTGGTGTCATGGTGAATGTAATTCTTCAATTGGTCAGGCCCAGGTAAAATGATCCTTACTTGGGCCAGAGGCAGATTCAGAACAAAACTGGATGAAGGAAGATTAATTTCCAAAGGAAAAGCTGAGTCAGCCTCAGAACAGAGGTAAAATGTGTTTTAGAAGCCCTGAAACTACAGATGTTCACTATAAGGTAAATCTCTGTCCCTAAGACCCTTTCCAACCCTACATGTCTAGATTTATCTCTTGAACCTTCCTTTATTAGATAAGGAAATTTTTCCCAAGGAAGGCACCGTGAATTGCTGAAGTCTCAGAGCTGGTTCATAGCAGGCCCAGAACCCTGGTTTCTTCACATACAATCTCCCGTCTTTCACATTTTCAAGGGTTCCAACTCCAGGGATCACAATGGATTCAACAGAAAATGGCACATAACTGTGAATTCCTTCTCACTGCAGGCAAGTATCATAAAGATTTTTGCATATTTCTTCTGGAAGTGCCATTGGGAACCCTGACCACCCCGGCTGCTTACTTTGGCTGGCCAACTCTATGTGAATATGTTCTATAAGGCATCGGCTCCAGGCCAGCTAAGATGCTGTGGGTTCTCGTTTTCCGTGTCCAGAAGAGGAACACATTCACTGTTGTAATAGCAACTGTCTAGAGGTCACCCTTTGTTGGGAATAGGGGTGCCAACAACAACATTGTTTATTTTTCTTGATCTAGACTAGCCCCAAGATGGGCCCTGGGCCTGGGTGATTTTCCTTTTTTGGGCTTTTCAGATAATAATGTGCCACCAGGGCTGGGATACCCTGGGCTACCCTGTGAATTCCTATTAGTATAGACCCAACTGAGAGTCCAAACCATTCATTTAGTTTTACAGCCTTGCCTCACTTCATAACTTCCCAAGACATACTCCTGGTGACTTATTTAAAAATCATGCTATTTTTTTTCTCTTCTCAAAGGATCTTGTCCACTCTGGCTCAAGGGATTGCTGCCTTTCTAAGGTGCAAACACATTAATATTCTTTTTTTTTTTTTTTTTTTTGAGTTGGAGCCTCACTCCATCGCCCAGGCTGGAGTGCAGTGGCACACTCATGGCCATCCCAGTGTCAATCTGCTGGGCTCTGGCGATCTTTCCACCTCAGCCTGTAATCCCAGCACTTTGAAAGACTGAGGCAAGTGGATTTCCTGAGCCCGCAGGTTCAAGACCAGCC
>CAUYQG010012791.1:0-57087 GCA_963574415.1 Tarsius wallacei | reverse complement strand
GGCATTGGGTGCATATATGTTTAGGCTGGATATTTCCTGTTGATGGATTGAAAGTTTTTATCATTATGTAGTGTCCTTTTTTATCTTTTTTTAATTTTTGATAATTTAAAAGTTGTTTTGTCTGATATTAAGATCATGACTCCTGCCTTCTTTTGCCATCCATTTGCCTGGAAACTCATTTTCCATCCTTTAACTTTGAATCTGTGTGCCTCCCTTGTGGTGAGATGAATTTCTTGGAGGCAGCAAATAATTGGGTCATGCTTTCTTATCCAGTTTGCTATTCTGTGTCTTTTTGTGGTGTATTTAGTCCACTCACATTCAGGCTGATCATTGAAATGTGATTGTTTATCCCTGTCATGAGGTTCTTATAAAGTTTTTTTTGTTTGCTTATTTGTTTGTTTTCTTTTGGCTTTGGAGTTGATGTATGTGTGTGTTTTCAAGTTTCTTTTGGTGCTGTATTCTCTGTTGATTCTGTGCTTCCCTGTTCTCTTGGGAATTGTGTGGTCATTCTTTTTTTTTTTGTTTTGTTTTGTTTCTTTCTTTCTTTCTTCTGTGCTTAATAACTTTTTAAGTGTTTCCTGTAGAGTTGGTCTGGACACTGCATAATCTCTTAGTGGTTGGATGTCTGGGAAGCATTTTAATTCTCCATCATTGATGAAGCTGAGCTTGACTGGGTAGGAAATTGTTGGTTGAAATTGTTTATCTTTGAGGACTTTGAATATTGAACTCCAGTCCCTTCTTGCGTGTAGTGTTTCTGTTGTTAGGTCTGCTGTTATTCTGATTGGTTTTCCCCAGTAGGTAGTCTGACTTTCTTTCTTGCTGCCCTTAAGATTTTTTTCTTTTGTGCCTATTTTGTGTAGGCAAATTACTCTGTGTCTAAGGGTTGGTTTTCTCATTTAATGTGTTGTGGGGGTTCTCTGTATCTCTAGTGTTTGGTTGGTCACATCTCTGAAGAGATGGGGAAAGTTTTCTTGAATTACCTCTTGAACACTTGCTCCAAGTTGTTCTCCATGTCCCTTTCTTCTTCTGGGATACCAATCAGGTATAGGTTCACTCTCGTGATATAATCACACATCTCTTGTAGGCTTTGTTCTTACTTTCTGAGTTTTCTTTCTATGTTATTTACAGATTGGGTTAATTCCATGTTCTGGTCTTCAAGTTCTGAGATTCTTTCTTTGGCTGGATTAATTCTGCTCTCTGTGCTTGTCATCTTACTATCTATTTCCTGGATGAAATTGTTTATTGCCAGAATCTCTGTTCTTTCGGTGTTGTTTATTGTGTTTCTTGAGTCTTAGTCACTCTTTCCATCCATTCTCTAATCCCTGTCATATTCTGGGACCAGTCCTTGGTGACTTCCATTGTTGGGGCTCAGAGGTCTGATTGTTCAGGAGTTTTCTCTTTGTTACACTTGAAATTACCTGTGGTCTTCTTTGGTTTTTCCTCATTTGTGACAGATCTCTTGCCTTTCTGTTTATTTCTGTTATTCAGTGGGAGAGGCTTTCCCTTCTGATGTTTACTGAACCCTCTATTCTTCCCTGATTGGGGCTCTGAGCTTATTCTATTTTAAAACAGGACTGTGGGTAGGAAGCTTTGCTGTCTCTTGTAGTTTTGAAAGTCGAATAGGGTAGGGGTTGGGAGCTAAGATTCAGAAATTACTTGCAAATTATATTGTTAATGATTGTTGCTGTGTTCCCCAAGACCAACTCCCCACCACCACTCTATATGATGATGCAATGGGTATGTGTATGTACCCTGGATCCAAGATAAAGTGACAGCAAAGAGGAGCACAGAGAAAAATAGAATGAATTAAGATGGACAATAATTTAAAAAGAAAGAAAGAAAACACAGAAAAATGAAAGCAGAAACCAAAGCAAAAAACAATTGAACACACACACTTACACAGAGACATGCACACACACCCCAAAACAAATTGGAATAACAATAAAGTGAAGCAAAACCAACAACAACCAAAAAAACAGAAAAACTAAACACACACACACATGCCTAGCAAAAAATAAATGGAGAAGTAAAACAGAAAGGTCAGGGGGAAAAAAGGAATAAGGAATTCATTTTGAACTCTCATACATATATTGCCACACATCTTAACTAAAAAATAAAAGATATAAGAACAAAAGAGCAAAAACAAACCAACAATAACAAAAAAATGACTGAAAGATGAACACTCAATCATTCACATACATATATACAGAAAACAAAAACAAAAAAGAAAGGAAAAGAAAAGAAAAAAGGGAGGATGCATATCAAACCCTCACATACACAATCATGCACAAAGGAAAAATATTTTTAAAGTAGATGAATGAATAAACAGGCCAAAAATTTTAAAAGATTTGAAAAAATTAAAAAGAAAGAAAGAGAAAACCCTGCTGTCTTGTGGCAGGCTCTGTAATTGTTTATCTACTGCAGAGCTTCACCTCTTTCACTCTCCCCACAGTGTCTGGAGAAGGGAAGGAGGAGGAGCCATGAGGGTGGGTTGAGCTGTAGTCCTCCCCTCCCACTCTCCTATGGTCAGGGAGACCTCTTCCAGCAGGGAGGTGCGGGATTATCTCTTTTTGCAGTTATGTAGTCATGGGTAATGACCCAGCCAGGCCTATCTTGGAATGGAGCTCTCCTATTGTGACTGACATCCAGGTCCTGCCTGGGTTTGTCCCTCTCAGTTGTGGCCCAGCTGTGTGGGTCCAATGTTCAGAGGATTGCTGGGGAGGAAAGGGGTTTGGGTCAGTCCGGGACTCACCATTGATCTCTTTGGAGTTCTTCCTCATCTTTTTCTGGCCACACCCTTTTTCCCACAGCTGGATCAGGGTAGAGGGTGGGATGCCTGGGATTCAGCACTCAGCACGTCCCTCCGAAGTTTGTGCTTTAGGATATTCCCTCTGGGTTGCCGTCAACCCCTGAGTAGTTGATCCTCCAGTCACAGAGACTGGGTCTGTTGCTTCGTGGTGAGCAAGTTGGAGCACTTTCCTGTCCTGCCTTCAAAAGGTGGTGAGGTGTCTCTCTTGTTCTCTCTAGTGGTACTATGCCTCTGGGATTCCTCCACAGCCAGTAGCTACCAGTGTCTACTAGGTGCTGAAGTGGTGAGGCAGATCCACTGCTTCTTCACAGGAAAATTTTGTCCATTAAAAGAAATGTTTTTATATCAAATGTACATCAGTTCCAGACAAAAAAAGAAACCTATATTATTTAATTCAATAAATGATACTCCTTCAGTTTAAAAAAAAATGGTGCCAGGCTTCTGCAACCTGAAAAGCACCAGGGACCAAGCAGAGAAGCTGCAGCACCAGCTGAGCCTTGGCCACTTGCTCACGAGCCCCCACTTAGATTCTACCAGCATTTTCTTCCCAGGAAGGGTTTTGTGGATTTTAAAAAATGGCATTCGGCTTCTGCAACCCAGGAATTGCTAGGTCCAAGACAAGCAGCTGCAACACCAACCACTGCACTAGGAGAGCCCTGACCACTAGCTCCCTAGCCCTCACTCAGTCAGCCACTCACACGCCCACTCACTCACCAGCAGGTACACAAAATTTTCCATGCACAAACTCACTCACACCGGGACTTGCATGGTGCGACTGGCTCAGCTGCCATCTTCCTATATAATTTCTAAAGTTATCTTTAACATATAAAATAAACTATTGGGATGTCATTAGAATTAGAATAAATACCAACTGGTGAAAAATAGAAACACTTGTAATAATGGGTATAGTAGTGTCTCATGTCACCCTTATTTGTGAAGCTAGTTAGCTCTGTTGTGTATTCAATTCTATTTTGCCAGATATTCTCAGTACTTTGAAGAAATTATTTCACAATTTATTTGCTTTTATTGTTGCTATGAAGAAGGTAATTATTAGTTTAGCTTCCTTTCCAATGAAGTTAAGCTGTCTCATATCCCCAGCAGCTTTTACAATCTTCTCTTTAGTGTTCTGAAATTTTGTGTAATAGATATGGAATTTTACTTACTTATCCTGCTTTGGGTTTTTAAGATTCATTTATCCTTCTTTAGGATGTTTATTTCCCTTAATTCTGAAAAATTCTAGCCTTTTTTCTGTGTTGTTTGTTCCTATTCTCTCTAGGAGTCTTTTGAACTTCAATTAGGTGAATGCATGAATGTTAAAACTTTTCACTCTACCTATCTCTTAACCTGTCCTTCATAGGTTGTTTTTTGTTTGTTTGTTTGTTTGTTTGTTTTTTGGTCATCTATTTTTCTGTGCTCCATTGTGGCTATGTCTATTCTAATTTATGTTATATTAAGCTTCTCTTCATTGCATCTAATTTTGGATTTAGCCTGAACTTTATATTTCATCTATATGCATTTTTTCCAGAAATTCTATAATTTTTTTTCACTTTCACTTGATCATCTGACAGTCTCATTTCTTAGTCACAATTTTGATGCTTTTTATTAATTTAAACATATTTGGCATATTTATTTAACACTCTGATGACATTTCTGATAACTGTAGTCTATGAAGATCTCATTCTGTAGTTTGTGATTTTATTGACTTTCACAGAGGCTTATTTCTTTCCTCATGTGTCTTACGAATTTAAAACAAATTTTTTTTTGTTTTTGAGAAATCATGTTCCCTGGGATTTTATTGTAGAATTACCTTGAGGCTTATGTTGAACCTGTGTGCTCTCCAGAGAAGATTTGTATATACTTTTACCAAAAACTTGAGGTTATATTTTTTTTAATGTCTGGTTTTGGATTTCAGGGCCAATTAGTGTTATTTCTAGTCCTCAACTCAGGAAGGGTAGTTATGAATTTTCAAGGAAGATTTTATTTATTATTTATTTATTAATTTATTCATTCATTCATTTTTTCAAGCCACACAGAGGCTAAGATCCCTTAATATTTCCCAAACAAACGATGATTTGTTTTTTCACTTCAGCCACAGAGTGTGTTTCCCTTTAAGTGTTCTGGCTTAATTCCACATTTCTAATCCACCTGTCCAATACACAAGTCCTAACATTCCCCTAAAATGTGATACCTATAACAGAAACTCTGGGGCAATTTTAGACAGGACAATACCTATCTAAAATGCTTGCTGATTTTTCTAGATGGAAGCCTTCTGGTTATGGCTTCTGATAGTGTTAGTGTCTTGCAATTGAAAGAGAAAAACATTTCTAATATTTTAGATGGTTTTGTACCAGGCTTTAAGGATTATCACACTGTCCTTTGTACTGCAAGTAAAATCTTTTATTGGCAAACTGAAAGATGCAGTCCTTAGTTTGAGAGACATGAAGTTGAAGCAATATTTGGGTGGTAGAACTCCTAAAACTGAGGTCACACAACAGTAGATGCACAGGATATCTTTTTACATGTCATTTTTCTCAGATGCATTCCCAATTTAGGTACCAAGTCTTATGCTCTTGTGCATGAATATTGAATAGTGAATATCATTAGGTTCTACTGTTTATTTGTTTTCTTTGTCATAAACTCCCAATGATTATACCTGGCACCAAGCACATAGGAAAGCCCAGCTGCCTTATCAGTCAAGGCAGCGTAGGAGGCTAGCCTGAATAGTCTAGCACATAAGCAAACCAAATTAACTAAGCATGACAATAAGACTCTTGAAAGGGAAACATAATCATCTGAAGTGAATTGATAAGGAAGGAAGCAAGTCAAATAATTTAACTAGAGCTCATGCTCGTAGCAGTGCACTGTAATTCTCCAAAATAACTCGGTTAGAAATGGAATTTGATTCCTAATTGGTGCGTGTATAGGAATATGAACACCTGCTCATTAAAAATAGAGGCTCATATTTTAACTGATACAATTAGATTGGTTAGGAAAGCTAGGATCAAAAGTAATTCTAACATGCAGTAATTTTTGAGGTTAGCATCTGTAATAAACATAACCTTATTTCTAATATGTAGTCAAAAAGCATATTATAATCTACACCTAAAGTGTTTACTCTGCTTTCCTCTTAAGAAAACAAAATCACAATTCATTTTCCAGAAATCCTTAATACAACAACCAAAAAGCTTCAAGTCAAAACCAAGAAGGAAAGAACATGTGAGTTCTGGTTATTTTTGACATTAGTTCAGAACTAATTTAAAAATTTTACCCATTTTTTATACTTCGAATTTTTTTTATTTTAAAACAATATTTTTTTTACTTTGATATTGTGGGGTACCGTTAAGGGTTAGGTATACAAATATGCTTTGTTCAGGCACCCTTGTTGATAAGGGGTGTCTCCCCATCCCCAGACAGATGTTGACTAAAGTTAATAACACCTCCCTTCCCCTCCCTACCCCCCCCATAGTTTCCCACCACTGTCAATCCTTTTCTTATAGTATTACGATAGATGTTCAAGGTCCACTATATATAACATGTGATACTCAGATCTTTGTTTCTGTGAGAGGTCACTCAGTATTATAGTTCCATCCAGGTTGCTGCAAAATTCATGATTTTGTTCTTTTTTATGGCTGCGTAGTATTCCATCATGTATATGTACCACATTTTTTAATCCAGTCCTCTTTTGACGGACAGCATGGTTGATTCCAGGTTCTTGCTATTGTGAACAATGCTGCGATAAACATACGTGTGCAGGTGTCTTTTTTATAGAGTGATTTGAGTTCTTCAGGGTATATTCCCAGTAGGGGGATTGCAGAATTTTATAATTTAGTTTAATTGGGGATCTTAAGAAACACTGTAAAATCCAGTGCTTCCCAAGGAGACAGACAAGAGTAGTACACGACCATGTTATGAATACAAAGATGAAGCATATGTTAAGTTTATGTCACCCTGATAGTGGTTTTCAAAATATTAAACTAGTCAGGATAAATTAAACTTAAGGAAAGTTGGATTCTGGAAAAACAATGAAGATCATTCATTAGAAGCTTTTCTATTCCTAAATTAAATTTATTTTTTATTTTTTAAAATAATGAGTTTCCCTTTTTTTAGAAGTATTCACAAAGACTCTGGCTGTATTTCTGAAATGCTGTTCGAGGTGACATGGTGCCATTAATCTAGTTTGTCTTTCACAGAATCCCACTAAGCCTGCCTCCTTCCTGGCCAGCAGAGTTGCTTTCATTGATGTTTACAGGTTTAAATGCTTAGTTTTCATTTATAGTGTCTCTCCCCTAAAAATGAATTTGTTCCAACAAGCATTTTGAGCAAAAATATAGCTTTTAACCCATCAGACATGGCCTCTGGGACTCAGTGGATCAAGCAGAAGATGACAGATGCCATTGGTTTATAGAAATTTTCAGGTCTTAAGAGAAAGATCTCCTAGGAGAAGCGGCACATCTGCTGCTGCTTTTAAAGTGACAGAGCAATAGATCTTGGGCTGCCTCGGGTACTGCCTAAAGAATCAATAAAGTCTCTTTAAAGGGCCACTGATGTCTCATGAAAGGCATCCAAAAACATCCCATTTAGAATATCCATCTTATTTCTCCTGAACAATGTAACTCCCCTACGGCTGACAGATTGAGAAAACCTTGATTTGTCTGCTTTAAAGGGTATCTGTTTTAATAGAGGACATGGAGGAATAATTTGGAAATTCTTTTGGAAGGGGTCTTTAACGGATGTAAATAGGAAATGTGTCCTTTAGGAAAATTTTTATTTAACAAAATGAATTGTAAGTTATTCAAATTCTCAGTTACACCTTCTAAAATGTTGGTACCGTATATAAAAAGCTTAAATCATTATTTTTATTATTAATTCCAAAATTTAAAACTTGCGACTATTGTGTCTTTACAACAAGACATTAGAGCTTATAACTGCTAAGTAATCAGATGTTAGTTGATTGTCACTCAGTTCATAAGTGTCTACACCAAGGTCTTCAATTTATAAAACTGCCTGCCCTAATTCTTCATTGGGAAGTGGGAAAAATAGTACATCCCACACAAAGTTATTGATAATATTAAATTATTAACATCCTATTAAATGTAAATTATTGGCAAATTGCATGCTATTAATATCATTTTCTTACTTGCTGAAGTATAGGTATACTATTTATGATTTTTAATATCTAAACAAATATTTTCATATATCCTGCAAACTAATTATTCCTGTAAGCTTATTAATCTAAAAGTTTCATAATCCATATTCTGGGCATCATTTTGAAATGTATTTACAAACTTATGTTTCCAGAGAATTTGAAGTTACTTTCTCATGATGAGGTTTGTGATATTGATAGTGACAATTATACTTTTTAAATGTAAAACATAAAGTTTATAGACACTAATAAAAAAGCCAAAGCAAAGTAGAGAAAATAGACAAGTAACTAAACATGAAGTGCAATAACAATAAGAACTATTTAAAGATGGGGGAAAGAGAAAAAATAAAGATGGAGTAAGGGGACTATGCTGTAGAAATCTAGAATGTATATAGTAATGCTTAGAAGGCCATGTATTAAAGAAACATAAACATACTGTAAAATGGAGATTTACAAGAACATGAGACACATGGATGTGTATAAATGTGATTTTTTAAAGTATTTCCAACTGAAAAATTTTACAAGTCATGCGAATCCATCATTTTCATGTAAAGCACTAATTTTCTTTTGTTCTCACAGTTTTCCTCTCTAACGCGTAAAGTATCAAAAAGTTTGCCAACCTTTTGGGTTGTTTTAAAAATTTTGTTAATATGTTTTATTTATTTGATAGGATGCTTGTGGAAGGACTTAGAGTCCATAATACTGAGTGATTTATTGCAGAAGCAAATAACTGAGTACCACATGTTCTCACTCATAAGCGGACCTTGAACAATTATCATAATACTATAAGAAAGGGATTGGCAGTAGTGGGAAATTGCTGGGGGAGGCACACCTCATCGACAAGAGTACCTGTAGTGAACATTTTATACCTAATGCTGAATTGTGCCCCACTTCTTCAAAATAAAAAATATTAAATACTTTGAAGTGGCAGCAGTTGCAGCAGACAGCAGATACTCTCACTGTTGCCCTGCCTATTTTGCCCTTCACAGTGTATCTTTTCTTAAATAAATCTGCCTTTCTTAATTCATAAAAAAATAAAAAATACTTTGAAGCAAGTGAGTTGCCTTCTAGTACCCACAGCTTTCTGGTACTTAACATTCAGAAGATTCACTAATTTGTTTTCTTGGCGTCAGAAATCATTTTTCTTTGGTCTCTTTTTTTAGTGTTCTTTTACTGTAGAGTTTTAAGTAAATATACTATTTTATAAAATAGCCCTACATCTTTATAAATGGTTCAGATATACAGGAAGTAATCATGCTTGCATTAATATAGTTCTTTCAATATCTTGGGTTTCTGTCTGTGTTTAGGGAGTCAGCTTTCATTTGGAACTTGATATAATGACATATATATATATATATATTTTTTAACTGAAAGTTCCTTAAATCTCTGGGCTATTAGGTAATAAGAATATGAAAAGCAACAGAAGATACCACTACAGATATATTAGAATGGCCAAAACCCAAACACTGACAACATCAAATGCTGGCAAGGATGCACAGCAACAAGAATACTAAGTTATTACTGGTGGGAATGAAAAATGGTATAGCCAGTTTGGAAGTAAGCTTAGTAGTTTCTTATAAAACTAAGTATATTCTTACCACACAATCCAGCAGTGTCATTTTTGGTATTTATCCAGAGAAGTTGAAAACTTGACCACACAGAAATCTGCACGTGGATATTTACACCAATTTTATGCATAATTGTCAAACCTTGGAAACAACCAATGTGTCCTTCAATAGGTGAACGGATAAATAAATGGCAGTACATCCAGACAATAGACTATTATTCAGAGCTAAAAGGAAATGAGCTGTTAAAGTACAACAAGGTATGTAGAAACCTTGAGTGTTTATTGCTAAATGAAAGAAACCAATCTGAAAATTCTACATATGGCATGATGCCAATTATATGATATCCTAGAAAAGGGAAACATTCCTTATGCATTTTGGATGTTAACCTCTTATCAGATGTTTGGTTTTGCAAATATTTCCTCCTATCATGTAGGTTGTCTCTTCACTGAGACAACTGTTTTCTTGGGCATTCAGAAGCCTTTTGGTTTGATTTAATCCCATTTGCCTATTTTTCCTTTTGTTGCCTGTACTTTTGGAGCAAAGATTAAAAAAAAAAAAAAAAAAACTATTGTCAGATCAATGTAATGGAGCCTTTCCCCTACTTTTTTAATAGTAGTTTTATAGCTTTAGATTGCACAATTAAGTCTTCAATCCTCTCTGAGTTGTCTCTTGTATATGGTCTGATATAAAGAGAAACAAAGAAAGAGAGAGAAGGGGGTACTAAGGAAAACTAGAAAACCAATAAAGTGCATTTCATTTTACCTCCATACTAGATATGCTTTAATTACTGCTAACTCACATTGCGCTTTAGATTCCTGTAGTGCATGTGTATCATAATTTTGAAAATCAATTAACGTACCTTAGATGTTCAGAATTGTTGGCCAATGCAATACACAAAATTATAATCAGACCAGATTTTATGCTACTAAACATAGTCTGTTTCTCAAAATTACTGACTGACATTGTAAAATATACTCTGTTGATAATGACACTAGACTCCCAATAGGAATACTCTAATATTTATTTTGAAAAAGAGTCAGACTTATTAACTACAAATGAAGTTTTCCCCAGGGATGTAAAAACTCACTAACTGAAAAGAAGAAACATATTCATGAAATATTATTTTGACAGTCAAAATTACAAATTATTTGGTATTAATTGATCTATTTTCAATCTAAAATTAAAAATCAATTCGACATAATCTTTAGATGCTCCCCTAGAGGAAAATGAACTCTGCACCCTTGGATATTGTTTCTAAATAAATGCTTTCAAAGTATTGCAGTGACATCTTTCTCCATAACATTACTTAATTTTTCCTAACTTCAAGGAGGTCTATCATTTAGCAAAAAATTTACTATTGAAATATATTCAATTTTTGAATAAATTCAATGGAGAAATAACTACTTTGTTTTGATTACGTTGTATGAACCATTCAATACTTCTATATAAATCTAGCAATAATTGTAATAAGTTAGAAATTTAAACCAAAAAACCCCAGAATATTCTGTGCGTTTATATGTCAACACAGAATTATCACTTTTTTGAAAAAATCCTTTACTAAATAATTTAAATTTAAAAAAGAAAAGAAAATATGATAACTTTTTTTCAAGGAAATTTTCTTTAGTGTGACTTTATTTTCTGAGGAATAATCACTGCACTGAACCCTCTAACACAATTTATGCCCTAAAGTACAATTAGCAAGCAAATAATTGGCCATTATGCATTTCTTTAATCTAACGTGACTTCTTTCAGTACCTTGGGAATGAGAATTCCAAATACTAATTACTGCCTAAGAATGTAACATGCTGTTCCTGTAAGTGACATTTCTGAAAGTATAAAACAGCAACTAAAAAAAAAATCACATTTTAATATCTATGCATTTTTTAAATTTTGTTTTTATTGGGAACATTATGACTGAAACACCTACCTTCATCTGGAAACTGTTTCTCTCTCACTCCATCCATAAGTTTGCATAAGAGTGACATAACTTTTTTAGTCCTCTTCCTCTCTTGCCACTATCGATATATTAAGGGATATAAGCCTGGTTCAAGTTTGGCTAATCAGAGTTGCATTTTTTCCTTTAATTTTGGAAACTGGAAACAAATATACCCATAAGTTCCTCTTGTTTTGTATTGGGAGGAGCAAAATTTGAAAGAGGGAGGATGTCGACAACTATATTATTTGGCAGACGATAGAAATACATTTTGCATCAAGAAAATATAGCCAACACACAAATGGGAAAAAGTATAGATGGTTAGCTCTAGTGTGGGGATGGACAGACAGAAAGAAAGAGATTGATTATGAGAAATTTAGTATTGGAAGTCAGCTGAATCTTGACTCTCCATGTAAATTTATTCTCCCCAGTATTAGATGAGACATCTTAGTATCTATCCCATGATTTCCCCATTTTTGCCAAAGAAAGACCTTCATTTCTCATATGTTTAACTAATTAATTAATAATTATCATCATTGTAGTTTTTCGAGTGTTCTTCGTGATCATTAAGATTTTGCATTATACATGATGTAAAGTCTGATTGCAATACAACTAACATGTAAATGTTTCTTGTCTTCTCTTGTTTTTTTTTTCATTCTTCCTCTTTGACACTCAATAATACAGTTATTTGTGACAGGAAATTATAATTATTTAAAGACAGGAAGAAGGTAATACGTCTGTCCAGGGATATTGACTAAACCTACCTAATAATAAGCTAATATTATAGACAGATGTGATGACCACGAGGATGCTGTTGTTTGGAGTTTGGGAAAAACTTTGAGGTTTTCATAAGCAAGAGAATTATGAACTGTTGAAAGGTTAAATAAAGGAGGGAGTGTGAAGGAAATAGATGAGTGAAGTTATGCTAAAAGTTATTGTATTTTTTCCAGTTTTAAATTGATCGAGTATCATAACTCACAGAGATCTGTAAACTGAACCTCATGATTATAGACACATTCCTAGGCCTGCACACACACACACACACACACACACACACAATGACGGAATACAGCTTAGCGAGGTATTACTCACAATTTGATATTTAACTTTGCCTCCTTTTTTTAATTTTTCATCAAATAAACAGCTTTTTTTTTCTACTTTCCTTTTCTTGGAGACAGTCTTATCTTCATATTCCTCAATAACTACTTTCCTTACCTTAAGCATAGAAATATTTCCTGCTGATATATAAAATAGAATTGGCTTATTTTTGTTTTAATCTCTTATTAGGATTTTGTATGAGATTCTAGGCAGAGTCATGTGGAACCCAGTAATCAATGCATTACATAAAAAGGTGTTTAAATTTCTATTTTCAGTTTATAATAATACTATAGGCAATTGTATATGATTTATACTCATATCTCTGTATGCCCTTATGATGTCCTATGTATTTCCACTTATTTATCCAACTGAATTATAATAACATTTTGTGAAGTACAGTGATGTGGCTTATTATTATCATCATTTTAGGAAAATAGGGGCCTAGAAATTCAGAAAGTCTGAAGGATTTCCTGGAGTTCAAAGGCTGAAAAAATGGAAAGCTAGTAATGGAATTCAGTTTTCTCACTATGAATTCAGAATTCTTTCTACCATACTACAATGATCTTGTTCTATTGTTTCCATCACACCAGAGACATCTGTGGCAGAAGAAGTGAGGTTTTGCTTCAGTGTTTATATAATTCATTTAAACTTAAGAAAATCTCTCTGCTGGATTCAGCTGGATTCACAACCAAATTCAGTGCCACCAAGTTAGTGAAAGCCCTTGTTTATGAAATATTTCTTATAGGAAAATAATTATTTTCTATAGCAGTTAAATTTTAAATAATCTGTTTTACAAAACACCCCAGCTCTGAATATTTCATGATGTGTCATCCCTTGCACCCATTTCAGTCTCTTTTGACTTAAGAAGTCTCCATAGCCCGCCCTCTCAGGCCACTGCTCTGCACTCTGCTGACATGACTTTTCAGCTGGAATCCTCCAATTTTATTAAACAATTATAAATGAACATCCATTTTTGGTCACACCTACAAAGAATACAGAGAAGCTCTTACAATTATGATAATCACACACAAAAAAACCCTACAAAAACCTGAAAGAAGACACAGTGTATGGTGTATTAAAGAAGAGTTTCAGAAGGAGTTGGGAAGTGAAGGATGATGTGTCTGGTTTGGAAGTAGTGAGTGGCTGAGGGGAAGTGGAGGGGAAGAAAAAATAATTGAAAAAGAAAGGCAGAGTTAGACTTTAACATGGGTATTATAGTAACTTTGATGTGGGCCAATACTGTGTATCAAATTCCAAAACCTTCAATTAATGAGAGGGAGTGGCCTGCATGAAAACCAAGGAGAACAATAAAGAGATGAAATTTACCCCGTACCCCTTCTTGGTGTACTGTCAAATGTTGATGCAGGAATACATTTTATGTCTGCTTCAACTGAGGACACATACTTTTACAGCATTTTGAAAAATTCAGATAAAATGAACTGAAATTGAATTATAAGATGTCATAAGTGGTAATACTTATCATTAATCAAGTACCAAAGAGAGAAATTACTTATTTCTGGAAGATATGACAGGAAGGTCAGGGCAGTAGACGATCCTACTTTAAAATAACACCATGCTTAGCAGGGTGACCCACTGAATACAACATTGAAACAACAGGATAATTTTGTTTTTCTTTTGGTATTTATTAGTTGGTGTTCCAAATTTTAGTTTTCCCCCTTAACTACACATATATGTGTGGCCCAAGTTATTATTTGAATAAAATTGGAGCAGCAACGTAATTGAAAGTATAAGCAGAAATTTCAAGGATTCAGGGCATTTAACAAAAAACAAGCAAACAAATAAAAACACAGGTGACAAGTGGTTATAAAGTATGTAATAGGTTATTTGGAAAGTTGAGCTAAAGGGCAACCTGGAAAATTATGCTTACTCATTACAAAGCACGTTAGTGCTGTCTGGTGGTATAGGTTGAGCACCCCTAAACTGAAAATCTGAAATCTGAAATGCTTCCAAATCTAACATTTTGAGCAACCAACATGATGTTCAAAAAAATTGCTCATTTGGAGCATTTGGGCTTTCAAATTTTCAGATTAGGGATGCTGAACTGTCTGGCTTCTATCAGAATATCTTGCATGTTACTTTTATAAATTAATTAAATAATGCAACTTTAGCTGGAATTCTTACAACCTGAGCAATATAGTACAAAATAACAAATAATTAAAGACTTTTAAAATTAATCTATGACTTTAAAAGCAAATGAAAACATTTTATCTTTTTTCTGATTTTTTTATTGAGATAAACTTTATATAACATAAAACTAATCATTTTACAGTATACTATTCAATGGCATTTAGCACATTTACAATATGGTACCACCACTACCCCTATCAAGTTTCAAGTCAAATACAAAGAAAACTCCATATCCATTCAACCTGCAGGCTTTCCACTCCTTAGTTCCCAGAGACCACCAATCTGCTTTCTGTCTCTGTGGATTTACCTATCTTGGATGTGTTCTATAAACAGAATAACATAATATGTTACCTTTGAGCCTGGCTTGTTTGAGCCAGCATTATGTTTTTGAGGTTCATTCATCTTGTAGCATGAATCAGTGTTTTTTCCCGTTTATGACCAAATAATATTTCATTTTATGGATTATACCACTTTGCGTTTATTCATCATTAGTTGACATTTGGGTTGTTTCCACCTTTTGCTTTCTTGTCCACCCTATCTTGCAAATAGCTTTCATCATTTATTTTCCCGTACTACATAATGCATAGTGCATAAGATTAGACATATGGCAAATAAAGAGAAAGCCACATGCTGAAACTAAAATCCAACTAAGTTATTTAGCTGGATCATCAGATTTATTCTAGACAAAAGCCAATGAACAAATAAAATTTATTCTTACACAACAGTGGTAATGTGTGTTTAAGCCATATGACATGCACACACACACATAAACACATACACACAAAGCTTCTGAGGAGAAGGGCAACCACTTGGGCAGCTATCTAGAAAGTGTTACTAGATAATGAAGAGAATACCATCCCTGGGACATGAGGGATTAATCTTTGCACATTCTAAAGGACTACTAGAGCCAAATGCCAACCAATAAAGACCAATTTTCAATCAGGACTAGGGGAGAGCTCTGGGTGGTGTTCTTCCTGGAAGCTATCTGCTGACCATTGATCTACTCAGTTGTAGTGGTGAGTATATCCATATCTTCTTTGGTGATCACTAATCAATAAGTTACTGATCCCTCTGGATCTGGAAGTTATTACAGTGATGGTACCAGGCAGTTATCACCAGGTGGCGTCTTTAGCAAAAACAGACATTAAAGAGCTCTAGAGTGGAATAACATGGGAACGTTCTTTGTGATTGAATGTGAGAAAATCACTGAAATTTTCAGAAATTCCTAGACTAGAAATAAGTTGATTGAGTGAGAGGAGGAAATGAGATCCTGGAGTGTGCAGAATAAGTCAAAGGAATAATTCTAAAAAGTATAAATTTGTACTGTTAACACACCTCATTTGTAACTATAGAGTTCTGAGACTTCAAGAAATTTGGTTATAAGGTTACAATCCAATTTAGTGAATGTGTATAGATAATGTTGTGATGAAAAAAATTATTTAAAGGTATTGTTGACTCACAGTAAATTTTTTTCTTCTATCTGCAGATACCAAACATATCAGTCTATGTGATCTAACAACTAAGTTCATGAACTCATCCTACAAAAAGTGCTCACTATTGACCTTCCTGGCCTCTCTCCATAAGTGATGCTTTCTCTTCCCTCAGACAAACACTTAATCCATTTATACACTGCCATTTTCCTCATGGCATTTTCACTGTAATCTTGGAATAACATGTCCCTGATTGCACTTCCGCCAATTTTAACAAGAAATTTAATGTTTGTTGCTCTAATTCAAACTCTAACATTCTCGCAACTACAACTCTGATGGCCATTCCAGAAAAAGATTTCCAAGGATTCTTTGATCAGTGGACTAGGCATCAGTGCATAGCTTCCCAAGGGGAGTACTGCAAAGGTGACTGTAGTGATATTCAGCAATGAGGTATATAGCACTTTCTCTAGGATGAGTTTGCGAACGTAATTGTCAGGCCTCATATGAGCATTATCTTTTTTCTTTGCATTAACAAGTGTCCTTCACACTTTAAAA
This sequence comes from Tarsius wallacei, assembly GCA_963574415.1. Classification (NCBI taxonomy): domain Eukaryota; kingdom Metazoa; phylum Chordata; class Mammalia; order Primates; family Tarsiidae; genus Tarsius; species Tarsius wallacei. The sequence continues at coordinate 40,403 of CAUYQG010012791.1, read as the reverse complement.
TGCTGAGAATTGAAGCACTAGTCACACTCTACCCTCAGTCACACCCAGCACATTTCTCTGGACTTCCTGGATATTCACAGGTTAAGCTATTTCCCTTCTGCTCTGGACAACAGTCTAAACCCTTCAAGGAGATTCCAGAGTTCTAAAAATTAGATAGTTTATCAGATTTATCCAGCTTTTAAAGATATTATTTCCCATATAGATGCAATGCCTATTTTCTATATAGAATGTCCAGGACTAAATCCTTCTCCTTGGAAAGTAATTTCACATTTACATTATTGAAAAACTAGTATTATTAAACACATTTTTTTTTCAGAAGACAAACTTCAAACATCCTCAGTTCCCTTTCCAGTTTCCCCAAAAGTGACATGGAAAACCCTTCTAAAAAATACTGTCTGTTCTTTTAGGAGCTGCAGAGACATTCAAATTTTATCCAAATTTTTTAGAGGGCAATAGAGAATACTAAAATCTTGCATACATTTTAGGAGGAATTTTGGTTATAGGTCTGTATTCCAGGTGTAGATATACACCTGGTAGTTTCTAGAAAATTCTTTCTCCGGGGACTACTTTCAGCTCTCCTAAATCAGCATTTGAGGGATGCAGTGGGCACATTCTGAATCCTCTTGCCAGCTAAGCAGAAATATGGAATGCTATCTGCTAGAGCCAGTTATGGAAGATAAAACTGTTAGGTAGTTCTAAGTATGAAAAATACATTTCTACAAAACACATTTTCAGCTCCTATTTTCATCCTTTGTTCAGTAATAAAAGATAGTCACTATTGAAATCTAAAGCTTAAATGAGTCTGAGGTAAGTAAACATAGTACACATCCAGGACATCACTTATATAGGAGAAGTTCTTCGGAAGAAATCTATAAACCTCAAAGACATTAAATAGACGTATTGACTCTGGCTTTAACCCAAAAGGAAACTATCAACTACATATTGTGCCCAGATGGTTTATAAAGAACATCTGTTTTGCTCAGATATCATCACTCAATGGACTCAAAATTCATGATCAGATTCCCTTTGCAGTTGATTCTTATCTAGCTGCTCCTTACTGATAGAGAGATAGCATAGGGAAGAGCACCACTGATGTATAAAACATGGCAACTCCAGAAAGCTCTCTCCTGCATCACCCTGACAGGACCCCAATGGCCACATATTGTTGAAAAGAGCAGCATGTCACAAAAGCATCATAAATTGCAGATCTCGTGGAATAACTGAAAGTAATGGTGTTAGTGATGTCACTAAAACTTTCACAGCCTGAACTTTTCTATAAAGTTTCCTGTTTACTCACATTCTTTTATTTACCTCCTCATGTGGTAAACACTCTTGCCCAATATTTTCATTACTCCTTAACTAAAGTGGAAGGGAAACGAGCCAAGATGGGCCCCCATCTTTATGAAATACTTTACTTACATTTTAGTCAAGGATTTATTTCCTATAGAAGCTAGTCTTTATCTTTTCTGTCCATTCCATTTGTCAAATGATGTGAAATTTAAATTTCAGAAAGGTAGACTCCAAAGGTTGAGAAAAAAGGCAATTTTTTTCTATTTTTGAGTGTGCCTGCTCATTTTAGTTCTACATGACAGCCAGAGCAACACTGTATCTCAAAGGCAGAAAAGATGGGCTCCACATCCCACCCTATACCCTGTGAGAAAACACCCTGAGATTCGCAGACATCTATGAATTCCCAGGAGACCAATAGTTTTCCTGGTCCCTTCAGCTACAGATTCCTCCCTCTAATGAGTGCTTTCTTGCCTCCTGAAGTCTTTTCTGTTGTTTCTTTTTGTCTCCACTTAGACTAAAGATGGAGTGCTTTGTGGCGATGTTTCACTGACCAGTGGAGAAGTCTACCTGCGCTATGTTCAGCAGGCCCTGATAAATGGCTTTCTGGGAGGAGAAACAAGGTAGGCCTTGCAAAGAAAAGACTTCCGCTGTCTTTTTCCGGTGTTAGAAAAGTCTCTGAGTCTCTGAGTGCTGCTGATGGGCAATAAATGCACTGTAGTTGCATAAGCCTGGGGCTGGCTAGAGGAAGTTTCTTGTCCAGTTTGGGGTCTGTCATAAAGTTATGGCTGCCAGTGATGTGCCTGGTTATGTCTGCACTATGGGAAGTTATTAATATCCCCAAACAGACAAATCACAATAGCAACAACAACAAAATCACAAAATGTGAAACTATCTTTTTTTTTTTTTTTGAGTTGGCGTCTCACTCCGTCGACCTGCTGGGCTCCGGCGATCCTTCCACCTCAGCCTTCCGAGTAGCCGGAACTACAGGCGTGCGCTACCACGCCCGGCTAATGTTTTTGATTTATTGTAGAGATGAGGTTTCGCCTGCCCAGGCGGGTCTCGAACCCGCGGGCTCAGGCAATCCACTCACCTCAGCATTCCAAGGCGCGAGATTACAGGCTGAGCCACCGAGCCCGAATGAAACTATCTTTAACATCTATTCTTTTCTCAAAAAGGTGAAAGTACTTTCCAAAGGGTAAAGTACCATCTCCTTTATATGAGTCCTAACTTTTTCTTAGATGATTTGGAAATTCTTATTTAACCAGTCTGTGACCTTATGAGAACAGAAGTAACACAGAATACAATGCTATTTTATGTGTAAACTCATAGGAAAGGAAACTGTCTAAAGAAGAAACTGAAGACATGATAAATAATGTCTCATGCCTATAATCCCAGCACTTCGGGAAACCGAGGTGAGAGAATTGCCTGAGCCCATGGGTTTGAGACCAGCCTGGGCAACTTGGCAATACATCAAAAAATTAGGTGGGCATGGTGGCGCATGCCTGCAGTTCCAGCTACTTGGAAGACTGAGATCAAAGGATGTTCTGAGTCCGGCATGTCAAGGCTGCCTTCCAGCCTGGGCAACAGAGTGAGACTCTGACTCAAAAAAAAAAAAAAGGAACCTAAATAAACCTTAAAATGCATGTCCATTAACTCATAGGGCCTCCAATATCACAAGTTTTTCAAAGTACTGCTTGTATCAAGTTTTAATAATTCCATTTCCACTGGTATTTTATGCTTATTTCAAATATAATATATGGAAATCCAAATGTATACATTTGCATTTAAAAATCATTCCTTTACTGTATTATTAAGTATTTTATGAAGATTTGTTGCATGTGCACACACACACAAACACACACATGAAATAGTGGCCTTTCTTAGTACATTCATTGATAAATTTATTCTACTCTTTATAGACACAGCAACTGCATAGTTAAGAATTCTCTAGGGCCATGTCTTTTGAATGCTCAGGAAGGAAGTCCTTCTGCTATCTATGATATGATTGTCATTGTTTTACATATTCCATTAAAACACAAAAAGTAGTTTTGCACATCTGAGTTATCACTTAGCGTGGTCACTGAGCATGTATCTTTCTTTTATGTTCTATCTCCACAAGTTATATTTTTAGAACATACCTAAATCAGAAATATACATTTCCAGATAGACTGCTCTGAAACTCTATCTTGTTTTTAAGATAAATCTTGTGAAGAAAGTAATATATCCCACCTAGCAGTAGAAACCTTATAGAAACAATTCCTTTAACAAGGTGATAATATCCATCATCCTCAGTGAATTATCACAGAAACAGAAGACTGAATCATGTTCTCCTTAATAAGTGGAAGATAAACATTGAATACCAAGGGGCACAATGATGGGAACAACAGACACTAGGGCACTCCTAAAAAGGGATGGGAGGGAGGGGGTAAGGGTTGAAAAACTACCTACTACGTACCATGTCCACCGCTTGTGTGATGGGCCCAATATAAGCCCAAATCTCACCATCATGGAATATATGCCTATGTAACAAACTTGCACATATATCCCTTGAATCTTAAAAAAATAGTGTCATAATAGTTGATAACACATTTTGATAATAGTGACAATTATGTACATACTGTGCTATTCAAGCTTGCAAATTTGTATAAAAGAGCAATGTCCTGTAAAGACAGATTTAAGTCTGTGTTGCCAATATTTAAGCCAAGAAACATATTTCATATCTATTACCAGTCTGTATTTTTAAAACATCAAATTCCTTTCCCCATACTATATTCTAGATTATCTAATTTGTTTAATTTCATGTGGATTTTTTTTTTTTTTGAGTTGGAGTCTCACTGTCGCCCAGACTGGAGTGCATGTGGATTTTTAACTTGTCCATTTTTCTCTGTTTCTAACAAGTTCTGTAGAAAAATGAATATGTCCAAAGAAGATTTGGAGACATTAGCAAAATAATCCTTGCTATATTCTGAAACTTTGGTAAACGTTATAACTTCCTTTTCCTCCTCAAGCTGGAATCTATTCTTATTATGGGATGATTTTATACATGTGTACTGACCAGAAGCAGATCTAAGATGTTATCTGGTAGACAAGGAACTGAGATTTGATTCAGTTATACTGTTTTCATTCAATAATATTTATATAGTGAACATCATGATGTCCTGTATATGACATATGCTCTTTCCTTAGAGAAAATACTATTTAGTGGTCATGATATAGTGACCAAAGGGATATTGTGTGTATGTATATACAGCGATATAGTGGTCATGATATAGCTTTGTGGGGCTATACTAAAAATAGTAATATACTTTACTAAAAGTAGTAATATGTATAGGCACTCCAAATAACTCTAAGACGACATTATTGTAAGTGGACTATTCTAGGAGTAACTGAAAGAGTTCATTTTATTGCATTTATAACATAGTCATGGAAATCAATATGAGAAATAGACATATTTTGTATCATTTTTTCTTATAAGATCCTCAGTGAGTACCAAATATTTATTGCATTAGTAGACGTGAACAGAATGAAATGTTAGCCACTCATCCATAATGAATTCATGGAGTCATTCTCAGTGAAATATATTACCATTAAAATGAATAGGTCTATTAATTTCATTGAGCCTTTTTATGGAAATTAGGTTTGGAAAATAATCTGAACTACCTGACTTGAAAAATGGATAGTCTGTAGTGCCTCTAGGTTTATCAGTAAGGAAATTTATTGAAAATTTCATTTTTTCCTCTTATATTTTCTGATTATCTCATTCTTACATTTTAAGTGCTATATTGGAGCAAAGTTTTATATTTTCAGTTATGGATTCAAGGTAGTATTTTAGTCTCATATTTGCATTTTTGTCTTCTAAATTTGTAATAAAGTTCATTTTTCTTACTGGAACAATCAGATAATTAAGCATAGCTAAGAAAATCATCTAATAATATGTAGGCTATAATTTTCTTTTCAAATAAATGTTATTAGATGTATAATGTACCTTATTAATTTAAACGGAATTTTAATTTATAAAATTTAAAACTCTCCTATAATGTACCTTTAATACCAATAAAGCTATGCTAAGTGCAAGTTAACCTTTCTTAGAAACATTTATAAAATACCTTGGAATTTTTAATACCTGAAAGTCATTATTATTCATATTTTATTATGAATACATGAAATTTCAAATATGACTCAATTAACTGCAGCATGTGAACATGAAACTTGAATGGAAACAAGTGGGAAAAATGCTTAAGAGAGAGGCAACAAAATGGTCGGTGACTGGCCCTAATACTCAGAAAAGAAAGGAAGAAAAATGAAAGAGGGAAGAAGCTAGGGAGGAATAAAGAAAGGAGTGTGGTTGGGAAGGAGAAAGAAAGAGAAAGAAAGTTAGAAGGGAGAAAGAGAAGAGGTGAAGGATTTAAAAATGGAGGGAGATCAAACAATGCTGCAGATTATGGACATTTATATTATAATGATTACAGAGAAGGAAATACTTACTTTTTTAATCCTTCTGACTAGAAGAGGAGTCATAACTTTTAATCTACCAATAAATGGAAGATAATATTTTTTAGCAGCTCAAGTGTAGCTTTATGGCACCATTTGTGTAAACTGATATTCTCAAAGAATAATTTAATATAGCAGGAATGGAATCGCTGGAGGAAACAAATGGTCCTACAGGTACATCTGGTTTAATCTTTTGATAATAATGGAATTATTAAAATATAAAGAATTTTAGCAATTTGTTTAATTCAACTTCCTTTTTAATGTTCCTATAAGTTATTTACCCTTGGTCACATAGATGATGAATTAGAAAACTAATCTTTTGATTCCAACCCACTGTTTTTTTCAACATATTCTTTCACCTCAGTGATTATTCTTTAAAGTATTAATGAATCTCTTGAAATAGTTGGTCAACTTTTAAGGATAATCTTTGTTTACTATATGCTTAGACTCAGAAGAGATGTCCTTCTCTCTAGTGATTACAAACTACAAATAAAAAATAACATTTTAAAAATCATTTTGAGTATTTCAAACCCATTCTTATAATGGAAGAGCTTAATTTTGTTTACAAACATAAAATTCAAATAAAATATTCATTTTTAGAACAGTCTTTAGGAAAATACATTTCTATTACTCTAAAGTTTCCAAGGATATAAACTGCTACCCATCATATTTTAGCAGATTCATAATGTTATTCTCCATTACATGTGATTGGCACAGTCATGTACTATAATAAAATCTGTCAGTGTGGCAACTATTTTTTTAAAAATTTGACGGTTTTCTAAAAAGATTCTTGCTCTGGAAACCAATTAAAACGTGATATTTTCCACTCTGTTTTATCTCTTTATAGCATTTTGGTTAACCGAGGCACTACCTGTTAATTTTTTTTCTAGCAATAGTAAATTGACAGCATGAAGTAATTAAATAACCTGGAAGCAATTCTTTCTATTAACCACTCCCTGCCTTGTATTAGCTGATGCTTGTGCTAATGTGACAGACATGTCACTTTGGAACTGGCATTTTATGTCCACTGAATCAGCATTTTACTTAGTTGTAGGAGCACTTCTTTTAAGGATTCTATATGAGGAAAACATGCTATATTACTGGGAATGGCATACAGACAAGTGTCATAATGCTTGACAGAAAAATGACATTGTCAATAGGCCTATGTTTAGAAGCTCAAAAATCAAAGTCAAAATTAAAACAGAAAGAGATGTTTGAGAAAAAACAGCAAATAAATGACCACCAATTATCTTGATTAGAAGAGGGCTATTAAGTTTAGAAATCAGTAGAAGCAAAGAGATTCAGATCATTCTCAGTGTAGTAATTAATTTTTGGTTCTTTATAATTGATGCCCCTTCAAAATACTCTAAGATGTAATTGATGCTTTTGTTGAGACTTAGCTTAAATTATTTCAGTATTTAAATAACACTTTACTTTTCCATGAAATAGAAATTTAGTTAAGAATATTAATTGTTTAAAAGGGCTGTAAAATGCCTAACAGTGCACAAGAACATATATTTTTGTTTTTGTTTTCTTTTTTGTTGAACTAATCTCGCTCTACCTGTTATCTCTCAGCTATCAAACAGTAAGATCTGGCTCTTTGCTCTTAGATCACGATGTAATGTCACTCATGGAGATTCCATTATCTGATTCTAACACCAGAAATAAAAGTAAGAATGTTTTTCTAAAAATTTATATTTTGAGATTTGATTGCCTAATATGATGTATTATATTGCATACTAATTAAAAACTATTGAATCTACAATTAGGAATCATTTTTTTATTCATGAATAAAAAGATTCATTGAGCAATCACTATGTGCAATGTATTGAGTTCAGAACGATGAATGTAATACCATTCAAGATCATGCAGAAGTCTGTCTCCACATGGGATTTGCCATGTCTTTTTCTTTCAGTTTTTGCCAAATATATGCTGTGTCTTCCACTTGTTTGGCCTTGCTTAAGTGGAGGCACACAGTGAAAAACAATTAATTAGTGAGGCAGCATTTTGATTAAACTATATTTCTTATATAATTTTCCCAGTAAGATAAAGTTTATTTCTGAATTATTAAGAAAGTCTGAGATTTAAAAACATAACATTATTTAGACTTCCTAGAATAAATGCATTTCAAAATATTGTTCCAGTAATTACTTTTATAATAAGGTAAGACCTTTTTATAAAATGCGTTATAATATCCCCAAATCGATTAAATTCTGAGTAAAACCACAAGATGAAGAAGAACTAATTTTTTACAAAAATTTCTCTTAAAAGTACATTGCTCATTCTGATGAGGTTGTTTGAATAATGTTTAAAAGGTTAATAAAGAAGCTAGACTATAAAATGATTAGGAGCAACTAAGCTTAGAATTTATACTAAAAGATATAACTGAAAAACTGTACAGTTCTTTTATGACAAACAGACCATTGTTATGCCAGGAAGAACGTAATAAACTCTTCCCAATTATGAATAACTGATATAAATTTCCTGTATATATTTATTAGTTTGAGATTTCATTTATATGCATTCTTACTCAACACATTGCCACAAATATCTATTGAATGCCTACTATATTCCTGTCACTATTATAGAAATGGGATATGTTGACAGATGCTGAAGAGGATGTGGAGAAAAGGTAACACTTCTACACTGTTGGTGGGAATGTAAATTATATATCCTCTGTGAAAAAGTGTGGCAATTTCTAAAAAGATCTAAAAATCAACCTTCCATATGACCTGTCAATCTCCCATCTGGGAATATGACTGGAGGAACTCAAATTATCCTACCAAAAAGATATCTGCACAATAAATGCATGTTTATTGCAGCACTATTCACAATAGCAAAAACATGGAACCCACCATGCTGCCCATCAAAAGTGGAATTGATTTTTTTAAATGTGGTACATATGCATGATGGAATAGTACACAGTCAAAAAGAGGGACAAAATTATAGACTTCATAGCAACCTGCATGGATTTAGAGTTTATCATACTCAGTGATAGACTACATATTCTCACTCACAAGTGAATTCAGAACATTTATCATAACACTACAAGAAAGGGATTGGCAGCAGCGGGACACTGCCAAGGAAGGGAGGGATGGGGCATATAACATCAATAAAGATACTTGGTCCCAAACCAGGCAAAGTGAGGACCAATGGGTGGCCCAAACTTCATATGATGGCCACTTATGTACCTAATCCCAAATTGCACTTCACATCTTTAAAATATATTTTTTAAAAAGAACTTAAAAATAAGAAATGGGAGATGGCAATGATTGTATAACTTCACTATTATCTTGAAACATTCATTCTACATAAGAAAGACAACAGACAAAACAATGCAACAGATCAACTGATGTTAATTGCAAAAAACATAAAGCTTGTAAAGGGTAGAATGTACAAGATTCTTTCTTAAGAAGTTGAAGGATCTGCCCTTTGAGGGAATTTTAACAAAAACTTGAATGCAATAGGAAATCGAGCCATTAAAATATTTGGGGATAACATTGTAGGTAAAAGTGAAAACAAAAGCAGAGGTTCATAATACAAGACTCTTTATGTTCATAGCATCAATGTAAGAATTTAAATGGTAAAACATTTTAGGGTTTAGGTGGAAAATTTTTGAACTAAATATCTACAGAATCAGGTATGAGGCAAAAACTCACTCTCTTTATCTGCTAAAACATTTATTTTGTAAAATGATTTGCCAAAAAAAGTCTTTCATAATTTTAGTTTTGAATGGTGATGTACAACTTTTATATAACCTCATATTTGCCCTGGAAAGTAAGCTTTATAAGGGCAAAGATTCTGTTTCTTGTTTCATTTCCAAGGATTCCAATGTCTCACTGACTAGCACCTTTAAGATGTCTAATAAATTATCTGTTAAATGAATAAAGAAATAATTGGTCATTAAATTGTTTTCAAAACATAGTTGTTATATATAAATGCTAACTATAAATATAATTTTTTCTTATTTCTTTTAATGCTATTAATTACCATGGTACACACTATTTTGCCTAGAAAACTTATTGATAGTGTGGAGTACACTCACTGCATCAGAAAATGCATCTGGCTGCATCAAATGATAACAATGCCTGAATGTTTGCATCCCAATAGAAATTTGGGGGTGATCAAGTTCAATACTTACTGACAATATTAGATTTTTTGGTAATTTCAATAAACTGTCAAATTTTTAAAAACGTGTCCTAGCTTTCCCGCTAAGTCACAGATGCTCCCAGTGGAAAATCCTGGGACTGCTGGTTGCCATGCAATTTGATAGTACTGTATTTCCAGGAAAAGACCTGGTATGAAATGTCAAAGAAGCAGAAGCAAGCGAAGGCGATCCTTAAGATCCATTTGTAATTGAAGAATAAAATCGAAAAAGTATAAGAAATTGATAGAATATGATTACCAAGAATTTTAATGAATCAAAGGGGGAATGTATCTAAGCATACTAGACAGAAAATTCAATTTCTACGCGTAAGCCTAACACAGAGGAATTTATCACCAAAATACTGGTTACATATACATATTTCAAAATTTGATATACAAATATTATATATATATGCATTTGCAACAGTTTTAAAAAGATGTTCTACACATTTCAATAATAACTATGTCAAACATTGCATTATGCATTGGTCAGCCATAGTTCACCTTGTCAGGCAAGTATTATCATACATATTTTACAGATGATCCAGATCATCCCTCTCTATCTCAACTTTACTCTCTTGACTATAAATATATATTTCCCTGCAGCTTCAGAACTGTTTATTTTCTCCAAAAAAATGGTAATCATATTGATAATTCCATGTGAAGTTTTGTCCCTGGATCACAGGCACGCCCATAACACAGATGTGGGTTACCAAATGATACTATTAATAATGATAATATGATAATTCCTGGTTTATTTCCCACCTTAAAATATATCTTTCTAAGTACAATTAGGTGTATGCTGTCATTCCCCATAAATTGTTTCTGGAATATTTGGGATAAATTTGTTTCTGAGGATTGGCTCTGATCATGAACAGCATCTAATTTTTTAAGAAAACCACACCTGCCGGGCTCAGTGGCTCAGCCGGTAATCCCACGCTTTGGGAGGCTGAGGTGAGTGGATTGCTGGAGCCCACGGGTTCGAGACCCGCCTGGGCAACTTGGCGAGACCTCATCTCTACAATAAATCAAAAATTAGCCGGGCGTGGTAGCGCGCGCCTTTAATTCCAGCTACTTGGAAGGCTGAGGCGGAAGGATCGCCGGAGCCCAGCAGGTCGAGGTTGCAGTGGCTGGGAGTGGCCACTGCACTCCAGTAACAGGGTGAGACTCCAACTCAAAAAAAAAAAAAAGAAAAAGAAAACCACACCTGTATTAAACAGACTGAAAAAACTCTCAGTACCCAGGTGGTGGTCACTTTTAGCAACTTCTACTGACAAAATAGCTGGCATTTCAAAGACATGTTACAAAGTCTTTCTCCCATTTGAGTACTATACAGACAAAGCCAAGGACGATTAAAGAAAATAGATTATAGAGCAGCTAGAAAGAGTAATAATAATGTAAGAACCAATTTATGGGCATTTATACACATGTCAGGTTCTAAGTATTTTACATGTATTTAATCCTCATAACAACTCTACAAGCATATGTTGTTATTATCCCTATTTCACAGGAACCAAAACTGAGGCACAGCTAGAAATCAAAAACATGAAAAATAAAGTACATCACCTGGAGATCTATTATAATGGGAAGAAAATTGAAATATGGGTTCTTAGAGAAATTTACGTTATAATGCAGCATGCTTGAAAGATTTTGTGATGGTTCATTTCAATTGTCAACTTTACTGGATTAAGAAATATCTAGATTGCTGGCAAAGCATTACTTCTGAGTATGTCTGTGAGGGTGTTTTCAGAAGAGATTAGCATTTAAGGTGAACTGAGTGAGGAAGGTTCCTCCACAACATGGGAAGGCACCATTCAACAGGCTGGGGACACAGACAGAACATGAGGAGAGAAGTTTATTTTGTTTTCTCTCTCTCCTGAAAGTGTAATTCTCTTCTCCTCTGGCCCTGGAACATTAAAACTCCAGGCTCTTCTGCCCAAAAGTGTTGATCCTGGGACTATAGGACTTATACCTGAGCAACCAGCCCCCTGGTTCTCAGGACTTTGGCCTTGGGCTGAGGCATGCTACCTCCCCATTCCATCATCTTCAGCTTGCAAATGGCTTGCTGTGAGGCTTCAGCTTCACAATCTAGTAAAACAATTGTCTTAATAAATTCCCTCTCATCTATTTATCTGTCATCTATCTATCTATCTATCTATCTATCTATCATCTATCTATATCATCTATCTATATCATTTATCATCTATTGATTCTGTCCCTCTGGAGAACCCTGAAAAATAATGAGTTATTTATTTATTTTAGTCAGAGTCTCTCTGTCACCCAGAATGGAGAGCAGTGGCACAATCATAGCTACTGCAGCCTCGACTTGCTGGGATTAGGCGATCCTTCTGCCTCAGTCTTTCTAGTAGCTGGAAACACAGGCAGGGGTGCACTGTATGCCTGGCTAACTTTTTTGATTCATTGTAGAGACAAGGTCCTGCCATGTGACCCGGATGGTCTCGAACTCCTAGGCTCAGTCAATCCTCTTGCTTTGGCCTCCCCAAATGTGTGAGCCACTGAGCCAGCCAAAATTGAGTAATTTTTGAAACACAAATTTACTGAGGCTTCATTGGTGAACAAATAAAAAGAAAGGTAATTTAAAGTTTAATTTTTAAAAAATTAACTACCATTGCTGAGCACCAACTAGACTCAAAGCACTGTCTAAAATAATGGACTTATAAATATAATGAGAAAACATTCACATTATTGAAGAGTTGAAAATTTAGTGGGAAAAGGTATATAGAGAAGCAACTATAATAATTCTCTGGTGAATGGGCATAAAAAGCATGAGGAAAGCAGAGAAAAAAAGATTTAATATGCTTTTTGCACAAAGGAAACACATTTAGAGCCAACAGCTAATGAATGAATAAGACTTTGCACATGAGTCATGGTAGAAGGCATTCCAACCAGAAAGAACACAATACAAAAGTTCAATGGAGAGTGAGAAAGCATATTCAGGGCTGGGTACAGTCACTTGCACCCATAACACCAGTACTTTGGAAGGCTGAGGCTCGAGAATCACTTGAGCCCAGGAGTTTTAGATCAGTCTGGGAAATATACTGAGACGTGGCCTCAAAAAAAAAAAAATCAAAAAATCAGCTGGACATGGTGGTGTGCACCTGTAATTCCAGCTACTTAGAAGACTGAGGTGTGAGAATTGTGCTTGAGCCCAAGAGTTTGAGGATGTGGTGAGCCATGACTGTGCCACTGCACTCCAGCCTGGGTGACAGAGTAAGTTTGGTGGATAATGCCAGAAAGTGAAAGATTCTAAATAGATTCTAAATAGAATCTGTTAGTGAAAAAATCTTGGAGGAGATAAAGATGGACGATGTAGGAATGTTGTGTAAAGACATCTCTAAAATAGTTGAATATTTGCAGCCTGAATTCCTGCAGAAATTTGATTTGAAGATGTTAAAACAATTAAATCATAAATTGAAGTGAACATTTAAAATTCATATATGTATCTTGTCAGAAACATACATGTAAATATTTACTGTGGCTCAAATTACAATTTGCAAGTGAAACGTACAGTATATTCAGTGCAAGAATGCACAACAAAAGTAATAAGCTGGATTCAGTTTATAAAAACTATTTAACCTAATCATCAATACTTATACATTATTTATTAAATCAGCAAGCATTTACCTACCACCTACCATGTTCAGCATCACATCCAAAGTATTGAATATTTTAAAATCATATGTCACATATTACCCTGCTACCATTACCCTGCTATCTCAGAAAAGCATATAAAATCTGTATGCCAATGAAACACATGAATAACAAAAATGAAATAAAATTAAAATAAAGAAAAACTCAAACTACAAAACCATCATAAGAATCAAAGTTGTCTGAAATTTAAACCAGCAAGTGATCACATCTTATTTGGCAGATGATTATTAGACATGCTGGAAATTACTGAGAAATGTAATATTTGACTACGTATTGAAACATTAAAAATGGATACAATTTTGACAAATGGATGTAATCAGTATAGACATATTTAAAATCAGTCTAGAAATTGGTCAACTGAATTGACGTTAATAATTGAAAGCTAAGTTGCAATTGATAATCTGAATGTAATGCCAGTTAAAATCATATATTGTTACATTTTCATTTTAATGTAACATTTTATGGTTGTATTTTTTTTTGTTCTATTTTTTGGTCTTTTTAATTTGGAAATCTAATTGAACATATTTTGAATACCCTCTGAATGTCTTCTATAGCTGCCATTTTTTCTTTGCTTCTTAAATAACATCTTTATTCAGTTTCCTCAGCTCTATCTTCTATGTCTGCTACTGGCTTTACATAAGGTCCAATCTCCTTTGTGGTCCCTGTAATTTAGTCTTCCTTTCTCAAATTTGTCTTTTTCTTCTATTCATTTTCTGAGTTCTGCATGTTTTTGTTTACATCCTATGGTTTAGCCATACTGTCTCAGAATTTTTGTGTATGTTCTTTCTGGTCTTCTTTCATAGAAGTGGTTGCTTATTTCAATTTTTAAAACATTCATATTGAATGTCTACTTTGTGACAACATCTCTTTGGTGAGTTTGGTAACCTGTAAAAAATGTTGTAATGCTATTTTTCTCATACGTTCTATAAATTTTTTATAAATGCTATACATTTTCATTTTGTGGCTCTTATTTGCATGGTGGCATTTTTCTAAACAACTCCTTGTAAGAATTTGCTCTAGATGGAATGAGTGAGCCAGGGGCTTCTCAGGCTTTTCTGCTCATGAACTCCTTCTTGTGTTGTTGGAGATAAAGATTGTAGTCATGCCCTCTCTACCTTTCCTACCCTACCTTGGATCAAATGAGTCTTTAATAAAGCTCTGAGTTTCAGATTTCTTCACAAGCTGTTGACTGGCATGAGACACAGACTAGATACATGGCAATCTACTTAATAATTAAGAGATACATGTTGCTTTTATTTTCTGAGTTTCTAATTCTGGGTTACTCTGATCTTTTCATATTGTCTTTCTGTTTGTTTACCTGACATTAAAGCTTTTTCCACTTTTAGTCTTTCTCAGCAGTCTTGAGGATGTGTTGAAATAGTTTATGACATTTTATACTATATACTCACATCTGCTATCATCAGTACTCTCTGTTCTAGATATGAAGGCTCCCTTCCTTAAGGCAATAAATAGCTCCTAGAGATATCTTGGACCTTCTAAAATTATGCCCTTTCTGGAAATAGTCACATGATTGGGATGTGGAATTTTCTGTCTTCCAATTTTGCTGAAAATATAACCTGTTGGTGCTTTTATGGTTGCTCCTGTCACTCCATTTAACTATTTTAAACTATTGATTGTACCTTTATAAGTGTTCCTCAGATATTATACAGATATAAACAATTCCTATGTTTTGATCAAGATTGGTTACTTTTTTCCAACAAAATGACATGCAACATCAAACTTTTGAATGCATTTTCCTCCACGTGATGTGACTTTCTCTTCCGTCTGTTTTTAAAATTTCTTCATGAACCATGTTAAATTAGACTTCTTCGTGGAGACTTCCTTAAATTTATTCAATTGGTTGTAAGTTTTTTTCTAAACTCTCATAAAATGATTTGATTTTGACCAATTCATGGCTTGTTCTTTCTAATTTCTATTCTGTTTGTGTATAAATATATGTGTATAGGCAGGTTGTATGCTTTTGTCTTATCTTCTGTATTGAATATGTGTTATTTAAGAGTAGGTGTCAATTTATTTTACTAATATTTATACCACTTGGAAGCTAGTCAACATATATTTCTAAATTGTTGAAGAAAAATCAGTAAATATTTTTGAGTGTCTGCTACAGTTGTATGCAATTTGTGGAAGATGCAAGAGACGTGTAAATATCAAGGTAAGTCTAGAGGAATTTATAGTATATTTGAAGAGATAAGATTTAACTTCCCAAATTGTGACTACTAGTGAAACTGGAATAAAAAGTGTTCTTTGGAAGCCTATGGTATTCATGGTTCTGTGGCATGAATAGCATGGGTTCTTGCATGGATTCTGTGGAATAAAGAGCAATTCTACTGAAAAATTCTATTTTTTTTTCCAAAAGCAAAACACCAAACACTATAATATTTATCTTGGATAGACTATTTCACTTGATGAAATAAGAAAATACTATTTGCTTTATATAGTGTCTAACGGCCCTCTTACATTTCTTTTCACTTTAAAAAATATGGTATGATGTGCTATCTTTACAAGAAGATATCACAAATAAATATCACTATTATATAGGGCCACAGGATAAGACAGTATAGGTAGACTGAATAACAACATTTATATGTTATGACAATAGATTCAGGTCATCTTGCAATATTTGCTATATTATTGGACATTTCTGAAGCACCATTTGGAAAGATTGACAGGAAAATTAATGTCCTTAATGCAATTCACCCGAATGTTTGATAGCAAAATGTCATAAGAGAGTCAAACTTCAGCCTATCTCAAAGTTAAAATATCATTCTGAAGAGAAAGCTATGGTGTCAGGTGAGTGGTTAATTGGATGTCTACTTTCTTCACTGGATTCTTTATGATGGAAAGGAAGGAATACCGTTGAGTGAAATTTGGACAGCTCCAAAGGTACAATAAAATAAAATGAACTGTTTAAAATTTCAAGCTCTTTTGGTATTAGAACTAAAATAAAATGCAATTCATTCTGATCGTGAAATACTTTATGATTGTTCAATTAGAGATGCAAGAGAGCTATGATTATAAAATTCATCTCTGGGGTGCAGTTTATCATTCAGTCAAAAGTGAACTAACCTACAGGTAGACACTGTGGTCTCAGAACTTGCTTTACATCAATCTGTTATCATTTTTGTATCATCCATAAAATATTTGAAGGAATGTTATTAAAATAGTTTATAATATCATATACCATATACTCTTACATTTTGTTTTGTCACTACAATCAGTACTAAAATACACACTCAAATTCCATTCTCAAGAAGATCTATTACCAGCTGGTTTAGAAAATTTGATTCATAAAGCAAAACTTTATGAAATGTGCTGAATCTTATTTGGTGGGTATATTAATGACAGTTAACATCATAAATCATTTCTCAAAATAATCTAGATGTAACAAATACATATGTTTTTCACTTAAAAAATAAAAATCCATGATCTGAAGGTCTCTATTTTCTCTCCATCTCTCCACTCTCCTCCTTTCTTTTTTCCTTATAAATTGAAAGTCAACTTTAATTACTAGCTCATGATTAATCAAGTAGCAGAAATATGGTAAAATGGAAAGGGAGTAACAAAGTGATGTTCTGGTTTCAGTTCCCTTGTTCACAACCTAGGTGATCATTGGCCTTGAAGGGAATGCTAAAAAAAAACTGCCTATGCAGCACAGGGGAAAGGATGTTCTTAACCAAGATACTACAAAACATTGATGTTATGAAACATACTCTGTACTATTTTAAATCAATTAGTTAAAATGAAAATTTTAAAAACTAAAAATCAAGTATAACACAAAATCAATAAACAAATATTCATCAGGAAACAAACAGCATATTTGAAAGAAATATTCACAATATAGGTTACAGTCAGAATTTTTTTTCAAAGACACAATATGCTTTTACAAATTGACAAATGTACAGCTGCACCAGAGGAAGAAAAAAGTCAGAAAAGTATATAATTCAACAATTCACAGATGAGCACGTTCAGATGACCAACAGGCATGTAAAATCATGCTTAAATTAAATAATAGGAAATTCAAATTATTAAATTAAAACTGACTGATAACTTTTCACCAGACTGGAAACATTTTAGAAAAACAATGTACTTTCACCAGACTGGAAACATTTTAGAAAAAAATGTACTTTCACGTATTGTTGGAAAAATGTAATTTGTTGCATTTTTAAATATAAATCAGTCAATAGCTATGAAAACAAAAATACATTTATCTTTCAAAACATTATATGTACCTATCCTACAAAAATAAAACTACATATACTTCTGTCTGCTCTGACATGTAGGAGTAACGGGCTGGATTTAACTTTTTTTTTCCCCCTCACCATTGGATACACAAACAACCAAAAAAGAAAAAAAAAAGCTGAAAAAAAAATTTCCGAAACAACCA
The DNA here is from genome assembly GCA_963574415.1 of Tarsius wallacei. Taxonomy (NCBI): domain Eukaryota; kingdom Metazoa; phylum Chordata; class Mammalia; order Primates; family Tarsiidae; genus Tarsius; species Tarsius wallacei. The sequence goes on along the minus strand of CAUYQG010012791.1, from coordinate 22,399 downwards.
TCTTCAAGGCATTTGAACAATTTTTAAAAAGAAGATAAAATCAACGATTCCTTCAGCATACTGCCTTGAGAAAATGCCCAGACCATGAGTGCAAGGAGCTTGGAATCCAGGCACAGTACTTGAGTGGAGGAGATAGAGGTGAATGTCCATGGAGACCATGGCACCTAGAAGTTGCCAGATAGAGAGAAGAGAGCTCCACAAAGAACCCCAGCTATCTGTACAGAATAATCAGAACTTCAGCAGAGCTCTGATCAACACAAGCATTAAGGAAACTACCCAAGACCAAGGAAAGAACCATCCAAAATGATTAGAGAGAATGGTACTTGATACTCACATAGGGCAGAATAGAACCTGTTCAATACAGCAAGACTGGACATATTCAAAATTCATGGAGAGTGGGGTGTAAAACTCAGAAAGATCTTGCTCTTCTAAAAAATCTTACAAATCAGGATATGAAAGACTCAAACTATTTTTAAGTTATCTGCATATCTCTATGATGCTATTGTCATTTTTTTATAAATTAAAATCAAATGCAAGGCAATCAGGATGCATTTATCAATATGAAATTAACCATATTGAATGAAACGTTTAATTTCATGTTAGAAAAAGTGAACAAAGTTTCTTTGTAACTCCTTATTTACAGTCAGACAAAAATATTCTACACAAAGACATATAGGTTTTTTTCAAAAAGAAGCACTGCCAAGTTGGGCCTGCCCTTATGAGGATATATGCCAAGTTTTATATTCAAAAGGCACACTATTCATTGCAACTTATTATAAGACTTAGACAACCCCTATAAAGATACCTACAGCATCACTATGGAAAACTGAACGTGATTAAAGAGATTATCTTGAATTACACACATGAATTTTGCAGCTATTAAAAGTTCTGTAATTTTAATTGCTATTAATTTCCCTTTTAAAAATTTTCTTTTCTATATCCAAAATTCTACAGTTCTAATCAATAGTGAGTTCCTTTTTTTAAAAAATTGAATATAATAAATTGAGCATGTAGTCATCTTTATTTTAAGACTTTGGCACATTTCTGATTTTTTCACTCTAATCACACTCACTTTTTGAAAACACATTGATTTTAAAAATAAACAGATATGCAGTGCAATCAACCCAGAATAATATTTTAAGAATGGGTAATAATATCATATCCTCCCCCTGCACCCCACATAAGAAAATGGTAAGAAGAAAGAGCTGATAATAATAGCAATGGGGAATGGCAAGGGAATAATTATCCAAGCAAGCAAAAAAGAAAAAGCCATATGCTTTGGATAGAAATGGGAGCTGCACAAATATGGTAATTGATTTCCTATTTTGACCTCCCATGCATAGGCATCCCATCTATTCCAGATTCATGACAAAAAATAACAAAAATGACAATAGTAATTTAAAAAAGAACTTACATCCACTTTTACATTTTTTCTTCCTTGTAAAATGATCTATGAACTTTTTGCAAAGAAATAAAGGTGCTATATAGCTACAGCTTAGAGAATTTGCTCTAAGACAGAGTGAGCTAAAATCTCCAAGTACCTAAATATTTTTCTCAAAGTAAATGAAGTACTTAGCCCTTGGTTTACTGCAATTCCACAAATGCCCTGGTGCAAAAAAATGTATGCAAGCCAAGTAATGCAATCTGTTTTTCATCATCCAGCGGACCCCTTGCCCACCATCCTTGTTTATTTCCTTTTTATCTTTTGTATCTGTGCATCCCTTCCTATGAGTTACTCTCAGAAAAAGAATTTCTCAAGCCCATTTTTGTACCGTAAAATCATTCTTTACGTATGGGGAAACTGAGTTAAGACCCAGCTAACTACTCCACAAGGATACTTGGAAACTGGAATGCATATCAATTTACTGAAATCATTTAAAGGAAACATTCTCTAATGCGGCATACAAAACTGCATTGTTTTGGCCTATGATACGTGGGGTGGAGGGAGTGGGGGGAGACTTCCCAAACTGGGAATTATTTTTTTGGAGGGCAGGATCCTTATAGTACAGACTTCTCCTGCTAGGCGAGGGTTCTAGGAACCCATTGGCATCAGTGTACCAACTAGCATTGTTGTGAGAGGCTGTGTTCAGCTTTAGTGAATTTTTTATTTAGAGATTCTTTCAGTGTGTTTCTCCATTTCATGTTGGGTGATTTGCAAGTGCACACTGCACTAAGTGTTCAACAGTTTTTTTACCAGAAACGGAATGACCCCTCTGCCCCAGTCTCCCTATACACCTTATCTCGCACCAGGTGATTTTTTGTTTGTTTGTTTCCGTAGATGAGAAAAGTCCTCAAATGGAACCATTTTGCTGATGTGGAAGAGGTAAAACAAAATTCGTCAAGCACTCAAAGACATCAAAACTGATGAATTCAAAAACTCTTTTGAGCAATGGAAAAAGTGTCTCGATAGTTGTATTGTATCAAATGGAGAATACTTTGAAGGTGACAGAAGTTTAAATATGTAAGAATAAGTATACAGTATTTTAATAAACAAATTCAGGGGTTTTGAGGGTGTCCTTCATATATCCATCACCTTTCCTATCACTGCCAGGAGGCGGCTTCTACTTAATTGTGCTTGATATTGTGCTATCCTTTCACATTGACAGTTTGAATATGGAACAGCCTATCATCTGTCACGAGAATTAACTTGTAGAATATTGTTTGGGATTTTTTTAATTAATAAACTTTGTACTTTAGAGCAGTTTTAGGCTTAAAGCAAAATTTAGAAAACAGTACAGAGAGTTCTAGTATAACCACTGCCCTCATTCACCCACAACCTAACTCTCCCATGGTGAACATTTTACATCAGAGTGATATATTTGTTACAGCAAATGAATCTGCACTAATACATCTGAGATTTTTTTTAAAACATTTTTTTCTTTAAAAAAAAATCGTACTGCATACACTTCTGTAGTGTCAGAACCAAGAATAAATGTGTTGACATAAACATCACTGACCATTTGTTTTTCTGTGTCTGTTTTGACTAACAGAATGTAGGAAGCCAAACTATTCATCCAGATCTCAAAAGTCTCTCAGTATGTATTTTGTGAATTAATTTTATTCTTGCTACATCTTATTTCTCCCACCTTTACTTTTGTCCTTCACCCTGAAATATCCTTACATTGTTGCATTTTTGGCATTTTTATAAGTCATGTTGATGTCTTAGAACAAAGGAGCATAAAGACAAATGAATTACTAACTTGATATACATAATCATATTTAAATTTACTTAGTAGCTCTTCAACTGTCATTTTTATTTTCAGAATAGATAAAAAGCTATCAAATGATACATTTTATTGGGTGTTGAATTTCAGAAAAATCCTCATACTAGGAAAAAATACAAAATGTAAAGTGCTCACCATAAAAGAAACACATCTGAATAAACAAAAATAATTAGGAGGCAACACTCACTCACATGTTGGGGATAATACATAAACATGTTTCCTGAATTATTCAAAGTGTATTTCCTTGGTGGGACTTTGTATAACAAGTACATGTGGGCATAGTGATTATATGGTGACCTGTATAATTAAGAAAGCGATTTGCTTAATAAGTAATTTGTCATAAAACACCTAACCAGTAATCATAAGAACAAGCCATATGTTTTTTAAATATGACCCAAACATTTGCATAGTGTTTATGTACAATAAATTAAGGCAAAATGAAAAATCTGCTGACAAGAAATAAGTAGCAATAAGGGTAGAGCAATGTATTAAATCCTTCATTCTGGATCATTTAGGTAATGTTCCATTCATTTTAGATTCATGAGTAGAGGCCTTTACAGATTGGGCACGCATACCATAAATCTGGAGTTATCCATTATTAGGTGGCATTTTGCTGTTTGCAGTTGTACATGTTTACTCTGTGCATAATTAACTGCGTAATAGCTGTCTATGTTTTGCACAGAATTTACACTCAGGCTCTCATCAAAACAAATGACTCCAGAAAGTAGGACACTTCCATTAAATTCCCTGCAATCAGCATTTCCTAATACAGGTTTACAGGAATGATTTTGATTGTGACTGCTAGTATATTAACGTTTTCAGCAGCTAATGTGCATGTTGGAGTTTAATTTATTAAACTCCTAAAATGCATAAAAAGCATGGATGTGTGGAGGCAGAAGGAAGTAGAGCATACCTAAGAATAGCCAAGAAAGAAATTTCCATGAAAATAATAAGTGCCGAGGCAAGTTGGACAGGCAATTGATCACTGTGTAGCATAATACAATGGATCAAACACATATCCCAGCAGTTATTTTTTGGTGTACAATTGTGACAGCCAAATCAACAGACTTCAAGAAAGCAGCATCTCTGAAAACAGGCTGTTAGAAGAAGAGTCGGGATTTTCTCCAGCCACCCCTTTTTGTTTACAACAATGTGAACTTAGGAAAAACATCAAATTAATCTAAATCTTTAAAAAATGTAGAAGTAAACACCAAAGAATAAGAGGAGCAAAATATAAAATAAAAGATAATAGAGGTTGAAGCATGTATAATCTATTTAATGCAGTATCCTCTTGCTCTTAATCAACAGTTGAATAAAACATTTATTGTAAAAAAAAATTTGCTTTCTTTCAAGAAAGGGTCATTTAAAGGAAAATAAAATACCTTGATCAAGTATTAAAACAAAAATATTAAAATTTTGTTCATAAAGTTAATATTATGCTTTTGATAACAAATTACGCAATGTTTTAAATAGAAACTTGAAACAATATTGCATAAATACCTTTCTTCCTTTCAGAGGCCAGAACAAAATGTAATAAAATATGTAAATAATATTATATGTCGTATATAGATATAATGTATGACACCCAGAAAAGTATAATCCCATGTTGTCTGCTTTAGTTTTACATGTTGACTCAGTTTTATAAAAACCATTTTTTATGTTTTATAACTAGTATTTTCTTATTTTCTTAAATTAGTCTAAGCTTCTAAAGACAAAATTCTATATATCAGTCATTTCTTGAATTTTTTAAGCTTCATGTGCTGTATCCAAGTAATTACTTTTTAAAACACTCTATAGCATTTTAGATTATAAAATTAGGGTTTTAAAGAATCAGTTCAGATAATTAAAATCAATAATAAATTCACTGGGATTCTAGGCAGGATGGTTAATTCAGGCAGAATATTCATAACTATACCCTAGCACTACTTCACTTGGAACACATACTGGTTATATATATTTGAAATCACAAATTACTGGTTCTGACCAGAAATAGTGATAACTTAGAATTCTCCATCGCATGGCAGGAGAACAAAACATGGTTTTCTGAGTGAAATGGTCCACATTTTGGCAGTGCATTTTATCATTAATAAAGCCTGAAGATACCAGTAAACTTTGTATTTTGCTGTGAGCAATGCCAACCTCCTTCCATTGTCTAGAGAAGAGTAAAACTACCAATTAACGTTAGATTTTTGTATGTCAAGAATAAATGTTTAATCACTCATTACTCAAGTGAAACCACTATAAGAGAGATAAAATAGTGAATAACTTCCAAGCTGATAGATGAGAAAGTTAACACAAAATAAGCAATATAAAAGAAGGCAAAAAGAAATAAAGAAACATTGAAAAGGCAGACCAAATAGAAATCAGTAAGATAGTAGATTGAAATCCAAATATGTCAACAATACAGATAAAATATAATTGGGCTAAAATTCCCTTTAAAGTATGAGATAATCTAGTTGTATTAAAAAAATAACACTTCTAAAAGTCAGATAGTTTTGAAAATTAGCTTCATGACTTTGGGGTAGGACTATACTTGTTTACAAGGATATGACTGTTAAATTTAAAATAATAAATGTATAAATTGGATTAAGTTAAAATTAATATCATGAGCTTATTAAAGACTCCATTGGATGAGTAAAAAGATAAGCGACAGTGAGATATTCATAATGCAAAGAAATCACAAAGTGCTTGAATTCAAAATACATTAAAAAATCCTATCAATAAATAGGAAACAAGTAATAACAATTACTATAATAAAAAATTATATATTCTTTATGATTTGATTAATATGAAGTTCAAAACCAGGCAGGACTAAAGTATAGGGATTATTGATATGTACTTTAGTGGTTATTTTATAAAGCAAAGCAAGAATAATTGCTGTATAAGTAAGGAGTGTGGTTTCATTTGGGAAGTAATTGGTAAGTGTCACAGTGGGGTTTTGGGGGTAGGGTAATGCTCTATTTCTTGACCTGGGTTGAGGCTCAGTGGGTACATGATTTGTAATAAATCATTTAGCTGGCATGTTACTTAATTTTTAGTATTTTTCTGCTTGTACAGTATATTCTAGATTAATTTTGTTTGAGATCAACGTATAAAATCAATATTATCTTTTAAAATGTTTAAAGGCATATTATACATCTAAATATACAGTTTATAGATAGAAAGATTTGTTATTATAAAGACAACAAGCTAGTATATATTCTCTGTTCTACATTGCTAAAAGAAAATAGCAAACATAACTTTTCATGGAAACTGGCAACGTAATTCTCAGTTAATACAGAAGAACATACAACCAAAAATACATGAGGCAATTTTTAAGGAAAAAAACATAAAAACATTATAAAGTTCATAGCAATTTTAAAAGTGAGGTAACTACATAAGGATAGACAAGTCAATGAAACAGGGACAATCTAGGTCTAGAAAACAATTTGGAATATGATTAAATTTGGAAATCTGAAATTGCTTCATGGAATTTGATAGGAATGCATATTCTTTGTTTTCACAGTATTGTGGCCAATATATATGTATTCTACTATTGTTATTAAGTAAATCTCCTGTATATTTACTTGTAATATGATAGATTTTATGACCTGAAAGATTAATTAAAATCACCTTTTAGAGTTATATTTTTATTCATTTTTTGTAGTTTCTGCAGTTTCTGCTTTATATATTTATTTATTTATTTATTTATTTATTTATTATAAAGAGGTGGTGTACAATTAAGGGTTAGGTATATAAACACCGATCATGCAGGTACCCTTGTTGATGAGGTATGACCCTCCCTCCCCTAGCAGTTTCCTTCAACTGCCAGTCCCACCCCCTCCCCTGACAGTTTTCCACTATTACCAATCGCTTTCTTATAGCATTATAATTGTTCAAAGTCACCTTATGAGTGAGAACATATGGAACTCAGTTCTTTGTTTCTGTGATAAATCTGATGGATGAGTATGATTTACTCTAAATCCATCCAAGTTGCTGCAAAGTCCATATATTTATCCTGTTTCTACTTTATATTTTGATTCCATATTATTTGACACTTAATACCTTCTTTTTGTTATATATGCCATCTTTTTTCATTATGTGTCCACGTTTTTCTTAGGTAAACAAATGTGTTGACTTTATACAGCCCGATATTATTTACTATGTCAGGAGCCCCTGAGATCACCCCTAGGTTTAACAATTTGTTAGGAGGACTCACAGAACTGAATCATACATCCACAAGGATACAAAGTGAAACCAGCAAAAGGAAAAGACCCATGGACCAAGTCTGGGGGAAATCAGCACTGCCTTCCAGAGTTTTCTTCCAGTGGAATCTCACAAGATACACTTCATTCCACCATCAACAAGTTGTGACAGCGACTGTGAAATGTTACCAAGCAGGGTTACTATTGAAGGCTGGTTGTGTAGGCAACTTCGGCTTGGCATGTGCCAAAATGCATACTCCTAGAAGGAAAGCAGGTATTAAACATAAACCACATTGTTTATACAAACAGGTCAGGCAGGCATAATGTGACAATTTATCAGAGAATGGTAGGAATCCTCTTAAAATCCAAGTTCTAAGTGATAACCATAGGCCAAGTAGGTCTTTCAAAAGACAGCAATCAAGCCTGTTAACTCTTTTCTGCACAATTATAAATTAACTTTTATGGTAGTTTGCATTTTTTTCTGATGTATTTTTGGCAGTAATTTTCTATTCAAATATTTTTGTGTAACAATAGTTACTTTGTAAGCTCTTAGTTTAATTCTGACCTAACAGTCTTTTTTTTTTTTTTCTCCTTTAACTAATAAAAGTTTCTCTTCTCTATGTAAGAAGACATGGAAAGATCTTAATTATGTAACCATGTTTTGTTTTCTGTTTCTAATGCTTCTATAATTTTTGCTATATTTTAGTTTTTTACATAACCCTAAATTTTAATGTATTTATTTTTAAGAATTTTAATGGCTATAATTGTAAGAATGACATATAGATATCTACATTTTATTTTCTTTCTTTGAAGAAAAAAGGAAATTTGTAAAAACTATAATTCATATCCTTAAGAATTATACAGAAGACAGTGAATTCATTAAATGGAAGAGAATTAGAGTCTAGATTTCTGCTCTACTACTGACATGATGATTTCTTAAACTAAATTATAAATCCAGACATAAAGACTACGCTAACTTTATGATTATCTGTTTTTAAAAGTCAGTACACCGTTTTTAGCTACAACAGTATAGGCCTTTTTTATAACTGTGGAAAGGTTGTAAAATTGTTCACACTGAAATCGATATAATGAGAAAATACTTTATTTATTCACCAAAACTACTCTGATCTGCTTCTCAACCTCTACCACCATATGGAAACAGGGGAGAAGAGACAGATTTAGTCCAACCCAGTAGATGATTCCAAAATTCAAAAAATATTGTTGAAATAAATCTCATGAACTAAAATATCTTCCCTTGTTGCTCTCTCTTCCCCAAGACGATGTCTAGATGAACAAGAATGTTAAGGTGTGAAAAAACCTCAGGTTCCTTGGGTCTGTACCACCACACCCTTTGTCTTTCTGGGCACTGTCAGCCATGCTGGTCTTTGCAACTGAGTTGGACAGCTGGTGAGACCTGTGGTTGGCCTCATCCTAATGAGCTTTCAGTGTGGTTCTCTCTGACTGAGGAGACCTCACCTAGCTGTCACTGTTGTGGCGATATCTATGATTCTGTGTTAACCTAACAGGCTTGACTGCTGACTTTGAATGCTCTCTTTACAGGGTTGGCCCTTGCCTGGCATTTGGAACTTGGATTTGAAGAAGGTTCCTACCATTCCATGATAAACTGTCTCTTTATGACTAAATTGTTTGTACAGACAATGCAATTTATGTATAATACCTGCTTTTCATCTGGGAATATGGGTTTTGGTACTTGCCACTGCTAAGGAGTCACCATCTTCTTCACCATGGTGGCCCAAATGGAAAGCCCACATGCTCAGAACTGAGTTATCACCAAGTCTTTTCTGTGGGTAATGAAAGAAATTCTAGGTCTAGCCGGGTTCGGTGGCTCAGCCTGTAATCATGTGCTTTGGGAGGCTGAGGTGAGTGGATTTGCCTGAGCCCGTGGGTTCGAGACCCGCCGGGGCAAATTGGCGAGACCTCATCTCTACAATAAATCAAAAAATTAGCCGGGCGTGGTAGCGCGCGCCTGTAGTTCCGGCTACTTGGAAGGCTGAGGCGGAAGGATCTCCGGAGCCCAGCAGGTCGAGGCTGCGGTGGCCGGGAGCGGCCACTGCACTCCAGTCTGGGCGACAGAGTGAGACTCCAACTCAAAAAAAAAAAAAAAAAGAAATTATAGGTTTGGTTACGCCAACTGAGTTCTGAGAGTCTTCAGAAAAACTAAACATAATAAGGGCAATACCTGTAAGATGTGGACTTAGAAGAGAAGATTAGGGAAAACATCTGGTGAGTCAAGAAGAGTTCCGTTGAAGAGTATTGATGAACGATGTTAACTACTAATGAAGTGCATATTTGCTATGTCTGCAAGGCTACTTCGGTGAGGTATATCCCAGATGGGCGCAAGGAATTAAAAGAAACTTTTGAGACAAGGTCTGAAAATTATTAATAGGTTTTAAATTCCTTTGGCTTCAGCATACTTCTTTAGGTATCTAACCTGAAACTGTAAATTTTGCTCCCTGTTTCTCCTGTCTTTCCTCCTCCTGCTCTCTTCCTGTGGAAAGTCCCTTGAGAAGAAAATAATGTGTTTCATTTCTCCTTTTTGTAGAGCCAGGTCTTAGACTCTAATGGATTCAAGCTTGGAACTAAAGATTGGATGGAACATGGGGTACAGAAGAAAGGAAAATCAGAAAACATGCAGCTACATTAGTATGCATGCAAGAGTAGTTCAAATTCACTTTATTTATTACCCACATTAATTTGTAAATATTCCTCTTATATAAACTTAACTATTATAAAAATATCTATTGTAAACATATTGTATTTGTATGATGCTTTAGTTGCAAAATTTCATATGTATTATGAAAAAGATCTGATATTTCTAGTTTACTTTGTAATGGGTGAGCTAATAAAGTTCATTAGAAACATTTAAAAGGTCAACAACAAACTGAAAAAAATTTAATCTGTATAATGAGGAAAATTGCAATCTTTAATATGCAAATACTATTGTCAATTAATAATAAAATATAAATCCCAGGAGAAAAAAATGGAAATGGACATAAGAAAGTGTACGGTTCAGAGTCTGTGGTTACTCTACCTGGAAGAAATGGAAAAGAATTTATCAGCATGAATAAATTTATAAAATTACTATGAGGAGCGAAGAACTTAACTTGGATGCTATTTAAACAGAGTGATTAAGCCAGGAGTATAATTCCCAGCTATAGCAAGGGAATATTCCAATAGAAATACTGTTCCTAGCCGGCTCGGTGATTCAGCCTATAATCCCACACTTTGGGAGGCTGAAGTGAGTGGATTGAGCCTGCTGGTTCGAGGCCCTCCTGGGCAACTTGGCGAGACCTCATCTCTACAATAAATCAAAAATCAGCCGGGCGTGGTAGCACGGGCCTGTAATTCCTGCTACTTGGAAGGCTGAGGCAGAAGGATCGCCTGAGCCCAGCAGGTGGAGGCTGTGGTGGCCGGGACTCCAACTCAAAAAAAAAAAAAAAGAAATACTGTTCCTGAGGCTCCCTCCTACTGCCTTCAGCTACTCAGTCAGTCAGGAATCTGGCAACACAACTCCCAAATATTATTGCAGCAGAGAAAACAAATAAGAAAAAAAAATTTAAAACCTAAGCACATGACTGCTTAACAGTGGGGTCACACAGATTCCCCTTGCTATATCTGAGAAATAGATAACAATTTGCCAGGCTTTATCTTAAGGAAAGCTGAAAAAAGGTGAAAATTAGGTCATGTTAAGTGAGCCAATTCACAATGTCAAATACAAGTGGGCAAAATATATCAAACAATTAAATTTGACCAGTAATCAAAAAATTATATGACAACAAAAACATTATTTTATTTTATGAAATTGTCAAAAGTTTCACAATACTAAGTGTTTGCCAGAATAGACAGAAATATGTTCATATATTTTTGAACATTTTAATGGGTAGGGCATTTTTGAAAGCACATTAATCATTTATGTCAAAATCTAGTCAAATAATTGCTCCTTTAACCAAATAATTTTACTTAAAAGAATTTTTTCTAGGGAGAAATGAAAATGTAAGTGAGGGAGTTCACAGCACATAACCCCAAAATATGCTACATTGGCATAATAATTATTTTGAGCTAAAGGCAGTTAGAAAAAAAAATAGCTGGTGCAAGAAGATCACTCTGACCTTCCATTTCTTAAAAGCAGGAGGTGAAATTTCCCTATAAAAGATGTCCTCCTTATACCATAAAAGAAGGTAGCAGTAGCATGCTTACCTTAAAGACAGGAAGCTGAGGCCTAGGGAAATCTGCCCAAACAATCCCTATCTTTCTAGTCATTTCTCTACCCAATTAATTACCTTAGCCCAAGTCCCTTTGCCTTATAACATTTTCACAATTTACTATTCTTTGTCCAATTCAGTATATAAATATTTGACTCTGTTTGCTTCTTTGGGTCATTTCCTTATGAAGGTTTCTGTGCCTCAGGATACTGGCATTAAATAAATGTGTATGCTTTTCTCATGCTGATCTGTCTTATGTCAAATTAATTGTCATGCCCAGAAAAAAAAAAAACACCAGAAGAAGAAAACTATGAGGGTAGATGTGATGTTTTGCCTTCCCTACATAAGAATGCACCTACAAAGATTTTCTGATGAATATACTCCTCATTGCTAATTCTATAGTAATGTGAATGTTTTATGAAACTAAAGATTTAACTTTAGCGGATTGTTTAAATCAATAAAATCTTATAAATAGTTATTATTCAATGAATGACATCAGTCACTCAATTAAATCTTCTATACAATGAAATAAACTTCAGGCTATAAAAATATGATGCACACATGAGTTTGTTAACATAGTTGGACAGTTAAGGTACATCAAGTAAAACATTTATTTTACATGAAATTATGTATAACATGATTTCACTTGTTATATATTTATATAAATATTTATACTCATATGTACTTAGATGATTATGTAAAAAATACTAGCAAAGATTACCTGATATTTAATCATTTAAGCAATATTCTCTTTCCCTTTTTTTCTAATAACATGTATTAATTTTTAAGGGGAAGAAAGAGGAAAGCAAAAACTAAATAAAATAGAGTTGCTATCAGTGTCCATTTGTTTCACACCTTCATCATTTCATTATCTTCCCTTCTCCACCACTACTTCCCCTCTAACTAGGATTTCCAGATAAATATGAGCTACCCAGTTAAATTTGAATTTCAAATAAACAATGATTAGTATTTTGCTATAAGTACGTTCCAAATATTGCATGTCATCTTGTGTCAATTTGCTAAATATATCCTATGTCTGTCATCTCATACTTTTTTCTATTCTGGAAGTTATGCAACAAGAAACATTTGTCAAATGATAACAAAGGTAAAAACTAATATGCGTATAAAGCTAAGAGTTCATAAGACACTCTATATAAACCTTGCCCAGAACTTTCACACTTTTCTTAGTAACAAAGTGAGATATGTATTTAATGAGGGAACCAAGACTCGGCAGAACAGAGAGGCAAATTCAGGTTTTTAACTTCAACTCTTGCTTTGTTATATTGAAATGGAGCTCTACAGAGGACCTAGAGAGGAATTCCACTACTGTCATTTTTGGCATTTTATCACATTCTATGAATTTTTAAAGATGTTTTAATTTTTTTAAAAATCCCTATACTTACTGTATTTTGTGTGTGTGTGTGGTGGTAATCATTCAAATATGCATATAATAATTGTTTAACCAGAATATAACCGGGCTTTATCTTCCAATAAATAAGCAGTAGTATGTCTTACTCATTTGCATTTCAAGTCACTCACATTTGTAGTTTCTTCTGTTTAAAATAACTCTGACTCCAAGTACCTTTGTCTGACTGAACTGTGCTTTAATATTTATTTTAGATGTCACTTTCTTCTCCAGGTGCCATAATTCAACTTACCTGCCTCTTATATATTTATAGATTGTCTTGTACTTGCATAGTATAGTACCTAGCTCCCTGTATTATTGTAACCAGTGTACTAGTCTATTCTCTCCTAGATTGTGAATTCTCAAAGTGAAGGGCCTTGTTATCTCCTAATTACTATATTCTTAACAATTTGCATCCATCAATCAATACATTAATTTATACATTAATCCATCCACCCATCCATCCATGCATCAATCAATCAATAAAGTGTAAGGGTCATATATAGCTCTCTCTACTTACTTGACTTAAGGAACATATTTTAGAGTATCTAGTGTGACAATAGCTGATAGATTTCTTCTCAGTCTCCAAATCTAATTGGCATTACTTAACTGATTTATTATATTGAGAAGAATTCAACAGTTATATCTAAGTTTACCAAAAAGAAAATATTAATAAAATGATTGTTTAAGAGATCAGTCAGCAAAGAGTATTGGCAGAGGGCCATATTTATTCTAAAATATTGATCTAGAGAAAGGAATCAAATGCAAATGCTTGAGAAAATTTCCATCAACTGGGATATTGATATAAAAATGACCTGTGATAAATTTGAAGTTATGCTCCCCTATAAGAAGCAACATTGCTGAAGCGTCTATTACTAGTATATATACTGTATATATTATACAGAAGTGTCTCCGTGTACAGTATACTGAAGAGTCAATTACTGCAGTGCACATTGATATTCTGTGATGAAAGCTGAAGTGAGTCTAAGTAAAAGGATTCCCATGGCAGCTTACCAAGAGCTCAGATCACCCATCAGATAACCTGATGCAGATAGACTCCAACTATCACAGGTTTTGCCAGACCACACTTCTGGTTGATTGTTCCCAGACAATGACTGAGCCACACCATTCCTGCCCAAAATGGCCCTTCTCTAACAACAAACTTTTCTTGAAACCTCACTTCAGCCTGGCTGAGGAACTACACCTCCAAGTCTGGAGGTCTTCCTGCCCAGTTTTCCTTCTTGCTCTTGTCTCACAGAGATCAGTCCTGTGCCATGGTCTGACATTTCCCCTGCTCTCTCCTGCACTTCCCCCTTTATCCTTCACAAGGATTTACCCCATATAGTTCTCCTTCATTCCTCATCCCAATTTTGCTTATTCTTCTTGGAGAGCCTCAGCTGATGCATTTACCAAGACTTAGAGAGTAATGGATATCTCCCTCTTTTATGTCTTCTTTTCTTTTAAAATCCAACAAATACCACTAGTCATTTAAATGAATGGTAGTGAATGTTGATGATTCATGTGACTTCATCATTACTGTAAAATTACTATAAAGCTAATATATGTCATTATTGGGTCTGAAGAAGCATTTTCATATGGAAAATTTTATTTCAATATTTAATTCTTGTACGTTGCCTTATAGGAACCACAGAAATCTAAAACCATTCTGGAAAGATAAAAGTAAATTTATAATTTTTAGTTTAATCACATGTATTTTCCAATGCATTTGATGCTCAGAACAGACCAGTATTTAAATCTATACAAGCTGAATTCTGAAGGATTCAAAATTGTATCTTAAATAAACATCTTTGTTGGTTTCTGATACTGATGATGTTTTCTCAAAAGCAAAAATGAACAATATAATGACATGTTCAAGAGAAAAACAGTACTGTTGAACTGGGCGTACGGAGGGCAGCAGGGAGTTTTAAGCTGTGAGGAAATTCCAATCCCACACGTAAGGAAAGGCCCATGTTGCCGAGGATTCTAGCTTGCTTCTCCTATGGTTTTAAAATCAATGCTCTCTTTTTGCATCTAGTTCTATTCCACAGAAAGGGCAATGTAATATGTAAGGATCTGAACAGGAAACTGATCATTAGAAAAGCAACCGAGATAAAAAGAACCAAGGCATAGATATAAAAGATGGATGAAAAAGTAATAGTGCTTTGAGGAGTGCATGCTCGACAGAAATACAACTTACCCAACTTCCTGAATAATTTAATGTTTAGCTAATACTTACATAAGCCACAACATAAGACTTAGCAATCATGGCATGCTTACCGGGAGTTCAATGATTTTCTAAGTGATTTATGTTCATTTTTCATTGAACTCTATGATAGAGATACTATTTATCCAATTTGCAGATGAGGAAATATTATTAGAGAGATAAGTATTTTCCCAAAGGCATAACAACATTAATTGATGGATAACGAATTTAAATCCTGTTTTGAATGTTTCTATAGCCCAAGCCGTTAGCTTGCACTGAACTTGCAGCCAAATATTCTGACCATTTCTTATGGAAATCTTAAAAAAAAAAAAAACTCATTATTCTCTTTCTCATTTTAGAAATACCATTTTGGAGATCACTATCCAT
This sequence comes from Tarsius wallacei, assembly GCA_963574415.1. Lineage (NCBI taxonomy): Eukaryota > Metazoa > Chordata > Mammalia > Primates > Tarsiidae > Tarsius > Tarsius wallacei. The sequence goes on along the minus strand of CAUYQG010012791.1, from coordinate 6,773 downwards.
TTAAAAATTAGCTACTTATCTAGGTGTGTATTTGTGTATCTGTACCTCAAGCTCTCCGTTGCACAAGAAATAATGCTACAAACAGCACCAAAACAATAAAACACATTTGTTTATTGCTGAAGATGCTTTAATTAAGGAGTTAAAACTGGTAACATACATTTGTGTTATTTATCTTTAACACAAATAAAATCAAGAAGAGAGGAATAAAAAATAAGGATCTTGAAAAATAATAATATACTTATTTTATAAACACACACCCTAGATTCCCAAAGTTATTGTACAAAATCGGAGCCTCTAAGCCCTAATTCTACAAGTTACTTCAACCATCAACAGTATATTTTACGATCTTCACGCATAGAGAAGTTTAATTCGCCTCTATCCGTACAGCAAGTAATAAATATTTATTGAAATAAATTTCAAATAAATGCTTCTCTTTTACAGAATTCACAGAAATGTCAAGAGTATAATTTCTCAAAGAAAATGACTCTTCCTGTTTAGCCAATTATTCTAGCTTCTATAGATATTTTTGTCTTTATATAAAATTTGTAGCCATGTTACCTCACCAATTTATAAATCAGCTTAATATACCTAATGAGCGTTAAATAACTTTAGTTTACTCTCATTAAATGAATCTAGTAGTCAAATATTATATTAGCCCTTTTTCAATAATTCCAAAGTTACAATCCTTTGACTTTTTAATATTAAGATGGATTTAGTCGACTCTTATTGTTCTTATAACAGCTCCTTGATTTATTTTGGTTTTGCATTTCTAAAAGTTGTTCAGTAGCCTAATTAGATATTCATTTTGGCATTCTGGTCCCAGAAGAAATAACATTAACTCCATACTTATCCATCTGGTTATCAGTTATAGCTTGTGAATTGCTGCTTATAATTTTCCAGGGACATGTGGGCACCCTTCCAGTTGGTCTATTAAAATCTCTTACATTCTAACAACATGCTAATTAATACCCTTTCACGTTTGTGGATTAAGAGCAAAAACACTGCCATTGTGAGGAAATTTCATTTTTTTCAATATTGCAATGTAGAAATTTTAGATTAAAAATCAAGCCAGCAGTTTTTTACATAATTATATCCTCTGAGGAATCAAACCTTTTATCTTTAATTTTTTGAAAATGTTTAATTCACACATCACCTTAAATTTAATATCCAGCATTCTAAAAAACGTGTGCTGTGAAGGAGAAGTATCTTTTCACCCATATTCACAGAAGGGTGTTTCCTAGCAACCCCATACAATCAGAACAAATCCTGGGCTGAATTATGACTCAAAGTGCTGATAGAAGTAATAATTTGCATGAGAAAGAGACCAATGTTTGTTCTGATTAGAAACTACAACTCTTTACTAATATTGGTCAACAGAAGTCCAAAATCAGGCAGCTGTTTAGAGATGTCTTTGTCTTTATGAAATTTTGCATGAGGAAAGCAAACATCACATTCCCACAGACAGAGCATAGAGGCCACTAAAACTTCAGAAATTACTCCAGACCATCTCACATATCTACTGCATAAAAAATGTTTTGCTTCCTTTAATTTTGTTTAAATTTCTTAATTCATTTTCATTTCCTTTCACCTTGTAAGTACAGCATTCATCACAGCATTTATATTCTAAGGATTAAAAATTAGGTAATGATTTTATAGAGAACAGATATCACATTATTTAATTTGTATTCTTTATATATACATAAATTTGCACATAATCTTCCTTTATTAAGTGACTACTCTTGTCCCTGCACATAGATTTCAGAATAGTTAATATTTTCCCTTAATAATAAAATCAAGTCAAAGACCTTTGATTTATTTATTTTTATTTTAGGAAAGAAATTTTGCATTCTAACAGAATATAAATACAAAACCTCAGGAAACGAACTTACCACTTATTTAATTTTCTTTCTACTGTGAAAATTAGTTACTGCTAATATTTTTTTTTTGTCATTGCACTTTTAGACTTGTATCACTAAGGCAAAAACACTCCTGCCGTCAAATGGGTCTTATAAAGTACATTTGCGACTATAGAAAAACATAAAACTATTAGAATCAAATGAACTATGATTATTGCTACTATTAAAGTCTCAAAGACCTAAAGAACTCTGAGTCTCACATTTAGAAACAGTATCTCTTGCAGCAACTTGGATGGATTTAGAGTCTATAATACTCAGTGATTTGTCACAGAAACAAAGAACTGAGTACCACATGTTCTCACTCATAAGCAGACCCTGAATATTTACCATAATACTATAAGAAAGGGATTGGCAGTAGCCAGAAACTGCCAGGGGATGAGGGGACACAAAACATCAATAAGAGAACCTAATCTCAAACCAGGCAAAGTGAGGACCAAAGGGAGGCCCACCCTGTACCTGTACAATGGCCATTTGTGTACCTAATCCTGAATTGTACTCTGCATCTTTAAAATAAAATAAAATAAACTGTATCTCTTGTGGATCTAAATTACCACATATACAGTAAAGATTATTTTTAGAATAAACTTATCTAAAAGTATACAAAAAAGTAGGTAAGAAAATAATAACCAATAAAATAATTAGATTACTGTGAAATATTTCTTGGGATTTTTATTAAATAATAAATTATCCAGTACAAAAAGGATCCAGGGTAGCAGACAACATAAACAAGCTTGTAAGTATTAAGGCTATTTAATAAAGTCTAAGCACAGATTTTCTTCACAGAGAATATGCAGTTAATAGAACATACCAAAATACACCGATATACACACATGTGCATACACACATAATATACATTACATTATAATTACATAATCTTAAAAATGATTTATTAAGCATTTTTAAAAGAAGCTATTTTAACAAATGATCTTGAAATCTCTTGGATTTCATTTTCTTTTAACAGGCTATATGCCATATAATTAATAATATTGCATAACTTTAGACATATGATATATTTCACATACTGTTGGAGAAATGTAATTAATAACAATATCTCATCCCAAACCAGAAAACCTATCCACAAAGAGAGAAGAAGAAAATAGTTGTATTATTCAATAAACATTAAACCAGAATGTGATGTGCATCACAAGCAATCCGCTAAGTGCTTTGTAAAGATAGAAAAAATCTCACATTTTAATATAACTAAGCAGATATAATCCATAACATATCTTTCAAGATAAGCAATAGCTAATCTTTAAGTGAGAGGATTTGACAGCACCATTTATCATACATAGTTCATCCTAGATTAACTTGGTAGTGTTGAGGCACAGAAAATGAGACCCCAAAAATATGACATTTGGGCATGCTGAGAGTTTTGAATTAAAGAAAGTGGAAAGGCCTTCCACCCAAGATCTTTCTCTGATCTTTCCTAACCCCACGTTCCTCCCCCCACCCCCATCTCTCTGATCTCTTTCTTGCCTGAAGCAACAAATTTTCTTATCCCGCAAAGATAGTTTCTTTCCAAAAGAAATATGGTTGTATTAAGACCTCCTCCCTAGGAGTCTCATCAAATAACCAGAAAAATTTAACCACCTGAGAAGAAAAGAGACTGGGAGTTTTCTCACCACACCCAGACAGATTTTTCATGTATTCTTTTGAGGGCAGCTCCAAGATATTACCTGATAAGCTTTATCTGCATAATAAGACAACCTTTGTTCTCAGTGAAATTCTACCTCTCATCATCCCTCTACCCTTACCAAAGTTCAAAGGAAATTTGTTCCAGGTCATTGTTCTTCGGGTTCATTTATTTCTCCTAAAAATGATTTACTCCTGCATCCCCCACTTCCCCTTCCTCTATGAAGAAAGGTATATAAGCATCTGGGCCTCATTGGGTTAATGGGTAATCATTCTCCTGTGATTTCCCCACGCTTATGCACATTTTTAAAAACACCTCTTTTTTCCCACTACTTCTGCCTTTCGTCAGTTCATTTTCAGGAAATTTCAGAGGACAAAGGAGAAGCTTTCCTTCTTTGTCCCTGCAATAGTAGGAACGTCTGTGTTAGGGACAATATTTGGGGACATCTTGCTCTATTTAAATGAAAAAGGTAGTTTAATACCTTAGAGCAAGGCACCCACGGAAGTTAGGCTCCAACAGAAGTTGGAAGATAGGGGCATTATCTTTCTTGATAATTATATTTCAAAGAGATGGTTCCCAAGAACCATTTGAGAGCTGTTCCTGGGTCTCAAAGCTCACAAGAGGTACAAGTACACCTGGAACCATATAAAAGCACAAACACTATCAGAATCAGATGAACTATGATTTTTGATACTAAGGTGTCAAATACCACAGGCTCGGAGGAACTCTGACTCGCAAATTTATAAATTGTATCTGTAGCTTTTAAAAGAACATTTCAAAGTGTTCAAACACATTTAAACAGCATTTCAAAGTGACAAAGAATTTACAATGACAAATATTCTGAAATAAATACCTTTACTTACTGCTGGGGCAGTCTCTTCCTTTATTTTTCTCGGGGAGAATTAGGACTTTTATTTTTAACTTGCATTTGCCCTTACAATACTTATGATTGTACCTTAAATGTAGCAAATCCTTAAAAACTTAGCAACTGTAAATTTACTTTCACATCTCTAGCCACGCGTATTTTCTTTTTTCTAACGCTGACAATTTTATTGGCATTCGCTTTCTAACAATTTTAGTTCTTAATTCCCAGATGTTTTCTTTTTTTCTTTTTTGAATTGGAGTCTCACTCCACCCAGATGGGAGTGCAGTGGCACGTTCCTGGCCACCGCAGCCTCGACCTGCAGGGCTCTGGAGATCCTTCCGCCTCAGCCTTCCGAGTAGCTGGAACCACAGGCGCACGCTACCACGTCCGGCTAGTTTTTGGTTTATCGTAGGGATGAGATCGTGCCAAGTTCCCCAGGCGCGTATCGAACGCAGGGGCTCAGTCAATCCACTCACCTCGGCCTCCCAAAGCGCTGGGATTACAGGCTGAGCCACCCAGCCCGGCCCCCAGATGTTTTCTTGTAGTATGCTTGGAACAAACTGAGAGAATAAGAAATAAAGGTAAGAACTATAGAAAAATAGAGGTAACAATGCTAATCCCTGCTTAAAGAATGTGGAGTACATCTTGGTAGATACAAACTTATGCATGAAGAAGCTAATATCTAACTTGTATATTACTAAAATTGCTTTTGAAGATTCAGCTTTCAATTTTTTTCAATAAAATTCTAATTTTTCTGGGTATATAAATAATACACATTACAAAATGGTAGGTAATATATATATGGAAGAACATAGGAGTCATCTGATATATTACATTTGCACTGAGCTTGATGTCATTATTATTTTGTAAATAGTCTTTCATAAATTTCAATTGATTCTTTGTTCAGACTTTTTTTTTAAGGAGACAATAAGCAATGCTTTAAAATGATTCAATATGCAACTTCTATAGACTATTATTTAATCTTTTGGATTCTAAAACTGAATCTTTATTAGATTCCATAATTGGAGGTGTTTATTTTGTCTTAAGTTGTACAAATTATTGTTGATGAGTAGTTGAAACTGGATAATTTATGCAAAAGGAAATTTTTTGGAAGAATATTTAGGACAGAGAGGTGGCGGATTTGAGACACTGAACTGACAGAAAATTGAAGAGATCAGGCTTGGGACTAAGCAGAAACAATGAAGGCCCTGCCTTGGGAATCTAAGAAACACAGAGGAATCAAGAATCCCAGCAAGTGTCTCCCTTGCAGGGGCACAGGGTAGGGGAAAAACTTGCAACTACCTATTCTCAGACTTGTATTAATTGCTTGAGGCTCAAATGCCCGAGGGCGAACTCTTGATTAATCCTCCATGAAGGAAGAGTGCCTGTGAAATTGCCATCCTAGAACATCTGCACAACAGTAAGGATTATTTGACCACTAGGAAATGAGGTACTATCAGGAAAGGGTCGTGGATTTTGAGCAACTAGAAAATGTCACATTACCTCAATAGTGCTCAGTAAACATGTATTTCTTACATCTCTTTTTGTCACCTCATGAGAAATCATTTATATAATAATTTTAGATCACTTACTTTTAATTCAAAAGGCATGAAACAAGTTTTTATTAAATAAAAAAATAAAAACTAGGTACAATATGTAAAAACCATTGTCATGAAACAAAAGTCTAAGAATATAAGCACAAACTTTATTTTATACAAAGACCTAGCTCAGAAACTTTCTCAGCTCTTTGCTACGTGACTTAATTCTTTGCCTTACTCTAATACCAACTGCTTAACTATTCCTTAATTTTCCTATGTGTTAGTTTTGAATCTTCTCATTTCTGTGTTTTATTTAAATTATTTGTTTTCTGTGAAAGTCATACTTCATTTCTGAGTTTCAGTCTCTGTATGTCTCCTAATTCTCAATACAAAATGACACCTGAATAAAATAATAATAAAACTGTTTTGGAAGTTGACAGAGAAATATCTTTGATAAGATCCCTCCCAAATATGGATGCTACTTTTTTAATTTTTTACAAAAAGACTGTGTTATACTATTTATTTATTTATTTATTTTAATATTCAATATTTTTTATTATGATATTGTGGGGTACAGTTAAGGGTTAGGTATACAAAAATGCTTCGTTCAGGCACCCTTGTTGATGAGAGGTGTCTCCCTATCCCCAGACAGATATTTACCACCATTAATCCCATTACCCTCACCCTCCCCTCCCCCATATTTTCCCACCACTGTCAGTCATTTTCTTATGGTAATACGTTGGATGATCAGGGTCTACTATATGAGTGAGAACATGTGATACTCAGTTTTTTGTTTCTGTGAGAGGTCACTCAGTATTATG
>CAUYQG010012788.1:0-12552 GCA_963574415.1 Tarsius wallacei | reverse complement strand
GTGGCTCAGCCTGTAATCCCAGCACTTTGGGAGGCCAAGGCGAGTGGATTGCCTAAGTCCGTGGGATCGAGACCAGTCTGGGCAACTTGGCAAGACTTCATCTCTACAATAAATAAAAAATTAGCCGGGTGTGGGAGCGCCCGCCTGTAGTTCCAGCTATTTGGAAGGCTGAAGTGAAAGGATCACTGGAACCCAGCAGAACGAGACTCCAACTCAAAAAAATAAATAAATAAAATACCTTAAAAAAAAAAAAATCCTTACATATAGTGAAATAAAAGGAACAATAAACTTAAAAGATCAAAGAATTCTAAAATGAATGAGTGAATGTTTGATAAACATATTATATGTTTTTTTTAAAAATTTATTTATTTATTATTAAGATATGGGGTACAATTCAGGGTTATGTATACAAACATTGTATCTCCCTGCCCATTAGTTAAAAAGGGAAAAATAGTAACTTTACAATGGGGAAACATAAAGGTACCAAACTTAATCAAGTGATAAAAGTGAACATCAGCAATATTGGGCAAATCAAATCACATATGCCTCCTGATATGAAGTACCAAGAAAGCCACAAAATCATTTATGTGGTATTCTTGTCAAAAATATAAAACCTGAATTGAATCATAAAGAAACTTCAGACAACCCAAAATTGAGTCATCCTACAAAATAACTGGCATGTACTCTACACAAAAATGCTAAAGTCACATCAAGAAAAACAAAATAAGGTTGTTCTAAATTAAAGGAAACGAAATGGGCATAACAAATAAATGCAATATGTAATCTTGGACTGGATCCTGAACCAGAAAAAAATTATCTATACAACACATAATTATTATCCCTTATTAATACAGATGCAAAAATCCCCCCTAAATATTAGCAAACCAAATTCAGCAGCATGTTAAAAGGATTGTACACTTCAGCCAAGTAGGATTTATTCCAGGAATGTAGCGATGTTCAGCATATGAAAAATCTATCATTACATTATACCACATTAATAGAATGAAGTGACAGAATCACACAACTGATACAGAGAAAGTGCTAGACAAAATCCAACAACCTTTCGTGAGGAATTTCTTCAATATGACAAAGGCCAAATATGAATAACCCACAGCTACCATCTCAACAGTTAGCTAAAAGCTGTTTCCTAAGAAACAAGACAAGGATGCCCACTTTTACCACTTCTAGAACTAAAAATTCTAGCCAGAGAAATTAGGCCAGCAAAAGAAATAAAAGGTGTCCAAAGTTGACAGGGAGAAAGTAAAACTATATTCATGAATAAAATAACCTTATATGTATGAAACACTAAAAATCCTGTCACATATAATAAACAAATTTAGCAAAGCTACAATATACAAAAATCAATATATAAAAACCAGTTTTATTTTTGTAAAGCAGCAGTTGAGCAATCCCAAGAGAAAGTTAAGAAAGCAATTCCATTTACAATAGCATCTAAAAGAATAAAATATATAGTAATAAACTTAACCAAGATATAAAAAAACTTGTACACTGAAAATAACAAAATATTGCAGAAAGATATTTTTTAAAGCCTAAATAAATGGAAAGATGTCTCATGTCCATGAATTGGAAGACTTAATATTGTTAAGATAACAATACTACCCAAAGTGATATTCAAGTTCAATGCAATCCTTATCAAAATTCCAACAGCATTTAATTTTACTTAGAAACAGAAAAACCCATTCAAAAAGTCAGATTGAATTTCAAAGTACCCAGAATAGAAAAAAAAATTTGAAGAAAAAGCTAGAGGACTCATACTTCCTGGCTCTGAAACTTACCACAAAACCATAATAATCAAAACATTGTGGTTACTGGCATAAGAACAGACATACAAACCAAAGGAAGAGAACTGAGAACCCAGAGATAAGCCCTCACATCTATTCCTGAGAGGGGTATCAAGACCATTCTGTTGACAAAGCTAGTTTTGTGAAAATATTCTTTCAGTTCAATATTGCTGATGTTCACGTTTATCACTTGATTAAGTTTAGTATCTCTAGGTGTCTCCATTGTAAAGTTACTATTTTTCCCTTTTAAACTAATGGGCAGGGAGATACTTTTATAACAACATATAATGTGTTTATCAAACATTCACATAAGCATGGACCTTGGGCCTGAAACATTTCCTTACCAAGAGAAAAAAGAGTCCTCATAGCTTATGCTGGGCTTACTTCTTTCTGTGGGAATATCTTCTTCTGTTTCAGACTTAATATGTACTCCTCTGTTCTCTGTTTAATCATGTATACACCTAGCCAGTCTAACTCTCTATCCCCACTCTCTATCCACAGGAAGAAAAGAAGGTCTTTCAACTCCAGCACAAGGGGGGTTATGTGCAGGCAGAGTGCCCTACTACAGCTGTTGGGAAAGACCCACTGACCACAAGGAACTGACACATACTATTGGAGCTAATTTTGCTTGCCTCTTGACTACGTGAGTAAAGTATTGCTCCAGCAACTGTTTGACTATATTGTGCTGTTCTTAGAGACTCTGATCACAAGATGAATTAAGCAGAAATGTTTAGAGCTCGGCTCCTGGTGACAGGCAAGATATACCACTTGCTCAACAAATTCCATGACAAAATAACCATTTTCAACAGATAATGCTGGAAAAAGAATATCCACATGCAAATTAATGAAGCAGGACTCTTACCCATCCACAGCCAGTTAGGAACTGGGCTGCACAGGAGGAGGTGAGCGGTGGGCGAGAGAATGAAGCTTCATCTGTATTTACAGCTGCTCCTCATTGCTTGCATTATGGCCTGAGCTCCACCTTCTGTCAGATCAGCAGGGACGTTAGATTCTCATAGGAGTGCAAACCCTATAGTGAACTGCACATGTGAGGGACTAGGTTGTGCACTCCTTATAAGAATCTAATGCCTGATGACCTGATGTGGAGCTGAGGTGGTGATGCTAGCACTGGGAAGTGGCTGCAAATATAGAATAACATTAGCAGTGAGATTTGACTGCACTGAAAAATTAATAAATCAATTGCTTGCAGATGCTTATCAAAATAAGAATTCCATAGTAATAATTATTTCATTTTATATTACAACGCAATAATAATAGAAATAAAGTACACAATAAATGTAATGCACTTGAATCATCCCAAAACTATTCTTCCTCCCTCCCCCATCACCTGTCCATGGAATAACTGTCTTCCATGAAACTGGTCCCTGATGCCAAAAAGGTTGGGGACTGCTACAAAAATTCAAAATGGATCGAAGACCTACATTTAAGAGCTAAAACTATAAAACTCATAGACGAAAACACAGGAGTAAATCTTTATGACTCTGGATTTGGCAATGATTTCTTAAATATGACAGCACAGCAGAGGTAACAAACAAAATAGAAAATTGGAATTAACTAAAAATTGAATTAACATTAAAAACTGTGAATTAACATTAAAAACTGTGCATTACAGATACATAAAAAGAGTAAAAAGAGAGCCTAAAAATAAGATAAAATGTTTGCAAAACATATGTGATAAGAGCTTAATAACCAAAATATATAAATAACTTCTAAAACTCAAGATAAAAAACTAAACTGAAAACATGGGTAAGTAAATTGAATGGTAATTTCTCAAAAGAAGATACAGAAATGGCTGATAAATACATGAAAATATGCTAAATATCATTAGACATTAGGGAAATACAAATCAAAACCACAATGAACTACCATTTCACCCATACTGGGATGGGTATAATTAAAAAGGAAAAAAAGAAAGAAAAAAAGCAGTGTTGGCAAAGGTGTGGAGAAACTAAAACCCTCACACATTGCTGGGAAGAATGTAAACTGGTACAGCTGTTGTAAAAAACAGTTTGGTAGTTAAGTAGAACTATGACATGAGCCAGCAATTACATTTCCAGGTAAAAACCTAAAAGAACAGAAAACAGCACAGGTAACACAATACAAACAGAAAATTTGACTTAACTAAAAACTGAAACATTAAAAACTTCTGTGCATTACAGACATAACAAAAGAGTAAAAAGAGAGCCTCAAAATGAGATAAAATGTTTGCAAATCAAGTTTCACAAAGACACTTTTTATTTTAGATTAGAAAATACAGTTTATATAGAAAGTAAGTTTGAGAGAGACAAAGAGGAGATTCACCTCCGCAAGGTAGGGGAGGGACCAAAGCCAGGAAACACGGTGACAGCCATAGCTCAAAGAGCACATGGCCATACCACAGTCTAGTAAGGCAATGGCTCACAAGGATACTTCTATGCAAATGTTCATAGAGCATTATCAACAATATCCAAAAGGGGGAAACAATCCGCTGCCCACCAACAGACACAGGGAAAACCAAAATGTGGTCTATCAAACAATGGATTATTATTCAGCCACATAAGAAATGAAGTTCTGACACATGCTATGTAAAATATGACAGACATAAAAGCACAAATATTGTACTTATATGAAAAAATCTATGCTTGGCAAATCATAGAGAGAGAAAGTAGATTATGGATTACCGGGGGTTGGGGGAAAAGGGAACTAGAGGGAACTTACTGCTTAATGTGCGAAGAGTTTTTATTTGGAATGATGAAAAAATTTTGAAAATAAATGATGGCACTGAAATACAATACTGTAAGTATAATTAATGTGATTCAGTTGCACATTTTAAAATGGCAAATTTTAAGCTATACATATATTTTGTAGCACAACAAAGATGATATTATTGGGAATGATAAAATATGACTATCATACCAATGTTCAATTTTCAGAGTTTCCAATTGTGTCATGGATATGTTAAGAAACTGCTCTCAGAAATCTCATACTCAAACATTTAGGTATAAAGGGACACAGCATCTCAAACTTACTGTCAAATGATGTACAAAAAAATACATCAATATACACACATGTACACACACAAATCTGAAAACTGTGAAATTAGCTAACAGTTCAGTTTAAAACACTATATATTCTAACAATAACTCATCTACTAACTTCAATGGGTCAGGAAGACTACACGTGAGATAGTTCTTGGTAATTAAGTTATAAAAAGAGTCAGTTAAGAATACTAAAATATAATAAGTAATGAGCTGTTGAATCAAGAGCTATAATGGGCCCAACAACTAGTACATACAACTAGAAAGTATATATGAGTTACTGCGAAAAGGCTGCATTTTGAAAGTTAATGTTATAAGAATAAGATCTCTTAATTTAATTTCTTTTGGTATTAAGTTCATTAATCAAAGATGAAAACAGCCCTACAGAGTTCTAATATAATAAAAATTAAAATAATTTTTCTTTACTGGAGCTTTGCCCTTCACATTAAGAAACAAATATCATTTCTATCATATTCTTTCTTATTTTTATTTTTGTAGAGATAGGGTCTTGCTGAACTGTCCAGGGTGGTCTCAATCTCCTGGCCTCAAGTGATTCTGCTGCCTTAGTCCCCTGAGTTGCTGGGATTATAGGCATGAGCTACTGCGCCCAGCTCGCTTTCAGTATATTCAAATTTAACTAGTTTATGTCTTAAACATTTACTTTTATTGAGTACAAATAAAGAAGTATATGATCATTTATTCAACAAATGTTTACTGAGTTTAGTTTACTATATGGTAGGTAGTGTTACAGATATTGGACTATGACAATATACAAAATGGTCAAAACTGTTGGGCTTTATCTATAGGGGACAGACAATAAACATAATTGGACTATGACAATATACAAAATGGTCGAAACTATCTGGCTTCACCTACAGGAATAGGTGAACAATAAACATATAAATATATAAAATATAGAGGATCAAAATGTTGTTAAGAATTATAGAAGATCATGTAGGCAGGGGGCTAAGGACTGCTCTGTGGTAGGGAGCTTGATTTAAAACCTAGTGGTATAGGACCTTCAAATATGTACACCCTTGAAAGACCACCTGCTTGGTAAATTAAGCTTAATCAAATTCCTCCAACCAGAATGTTTGGAATTGATTAGAAAATAGATTATCAAGGAAAGTAGAGAAAAAGCATACAAATTTCTACAAAGCTGAAGGAACAATAAAACCTTTACTATTCATCCTATGTGCATTCTAGTAATGTACATTTTTTTGTTGTAAGAATAATTTATCAAATATGTACATTTACATATATGCATAATTATTTGATTAATCTTTGCTTCTCTTATGAAATTATGAGGAACATTAATGCAGGAAGTTTCTGCTTTTTTCTTACAGCACATGGGTGCACACTATAGTTTAGTCTTAAACACCATTACCACTCTGTGCCACAGCTACAATTAAGACTGATGACTCAGTTCACACACTAAAAGAGAATACAGTAGTGTCTATAATTGTGACTCCATTCACTCTATCTCTGACCTTAAAAAGGCAAAATGACTACAGAGTAAGAATTCAAATCATGAACCATTCTCAGTAATTCGGAAATTTGTAAGTCTAGAGGTCTATTTCCATTTTTGAATTTCAGTTTGCATAGATTATATGGATTACTAATTCTAAAAAGTTCATATAGACAAAGAAACATGTAAGTGGAAGTTTAAGGAACGTATACTAAAATCAACCCCCAGTAATAACTAATTTAATAATGAAAAAAAATTTGGCCATCAGTTCTAAAAATACAAGCACCTCGAATTCATGTTTTGTCAATGATGTTCTCAAATACAACTAAAATTTTAAGGTTGTGATGCAAACTACAACAAACTGATCCTAGTTGGTCTCTATACAATAAATATGGAGTCATTTAATTCATTGCTAAATCTGAGTTACTCCAATAAAGACTGATAAACAGAATAACAAATCCTTCTTCGAGTACATTACAGTGTCACACATAGAAAAATAGCTTACTGACCTCCAAGATAGTCCAAATTTGATTTACATTTCTTATTGACATCTCCAAAATAGCAAAATCTATTCTACACAGCAAATTAAGCAAGACCAGCTAGCCTATTACTATGCAAATAAAATTCATTAGTGAGTTAGCAGTTTTATTTCTGTGAGAATACCACCAGGCTTGAAGGTCTATTATTCTTGAATATTATAAGACGTTCTAGATTGAATATGGTTTCAGCAAAATAACAACATAAAATGTATTTTTAAGACTTCTATGAGTATTTTCTATCACACACATTTCCATTAGTTCTTTTCTTAGACAATAATCACTATGTATAATTCTTAAACACTTAACTGTTCATTTAATAGTCTCAAATGACAAAGTGATTCCTTTTAGAAGAGTATACCTTACTTTTAAAAAATTATTTGACTGCTCTGAATTCAGTGCCTGTATGCACAGAGACATTGACCGTTCTTGGGGCATCTCTCAGGAAAAGGCAGCAGTGATCAGCCACCTCTTGGCACATGACCCACACCACCACCTGGGGCAACAGGCCAGGAACTGGCAGTGGAACCAGAGAGAAAGCACAGGGAGAAAATCTGGAGCTGAGCCCCGCCAGAGGATAAAATATGAGCCCCAATTCTCTGTTCCAGAACCTGGGGAGAGACCTGCTTAAGCTTGCCCAATTCTGAGCAGCCTGCATACTGAGACCGAGGAGATCTCCGCATCCCTTTGGGGTTGACCCTCACTGGTACAGAGAGGATACTCCAAGTGCACAATAGCAGAGAGACTGACGCCCACTCCCAGCAATAAACCAAACACAGATGTGTGAAATTGGAGTGGGAGACAGTAGCAGACAAATTAGGGTGAGTCCCAATCTGATTAATCCCCCTTCCCACAGCAGAACATGGGGTGTCTGACCCAGGTGGAGAGCAACCTGATCAGCTTGCACCGAGAGCAGAGGGGAGGGTCTAGAGATCTGAGCCCATCTCATCAGAGACATGACCAACCAAACAAAAGAGATTCAGAAAACCCCTGCAAGACATCTAATGAGAAGACCAACCTCTAGACACAAAGTAGGTATAAAAGAAAAAATCCTAAAGGCAGTGAGAGAGAAAGGTCAGATTGCCTAATGGGAAGACCAATTAGAATAGCAGCAGACTTACAGTACAGGCTAAAAGAGACTGGAATCCAATCTTCAAAGTTCTCAGGATAAACAATTCAAACCAATAATTTCCTACCCAGCTAAACTAAGCTTAACCAGTGATGGAGGATTAATATCCTTCCCAGAAATTCAATTCCCAAGCATTTGTGCTGCCTTCAGACCAGTTCTACAAGAGATGCTTAAGAAGGTATTAAGCATGGGGGGGGGGGTTAACCACGCTTTCCTAGAAATGCAGGAAAACAGAATCAACACGGCTGCATCATAACTACAAACTTGAAAACATAAACATATATCAAACTCCAAATCAAAAAAACACTACCAAGAAACAACAACAGCAACAACAAATAATCTTATATGAGCCTCATGACTAGGATAAATTCTCCCATCTCAATAATCAGCTTGAACTTGAATAGACTAAATGTACCAGTGAAAAAATACAGAATGGCAAACTGGATTAAAAAAAAAAAACACACAACCAAACAAATTGCTATCTCCAGGAAACACATCTCAGTATAAAAGACTCTCACAGACTCAAAGTTAGAGAATGGAAAACAAATCTTCAGGTGAATGGAACACAAAAGAAGGCAGGAGTCATGATCTTAATATCAGACAAAATACCCTTTAAACTCAAAATTTAAAAAGATAGGAAGTATACTACATAATGATGAAAGGTTTAATCCAGCAACAATAAATATCTATCCTAAACATATATGCACCCAACACAGGAACACGTTTTATAAAACAGCTACTAAGTAAACTTGAAAAAGATATTGACTCTAACACTATTATAGATTACGGACTTAAATACCCCATTAAAAACCCTAGATAGATCACTGAGGCAAAAAATCAATAAGGAGTTCAGGAACCTCAACTAAATGCTTAACCAAATGAACTTAATAGATACCTGCATATCACTCCATCCAACAACCACAGAATATACATTCTACTCATCACCACATAAAACATACTCCAAGATCAATTATATCTTAGGTCATAAATCAAGCATAAACAAATTTCATAAGATCAAAATATTGCTGTGCGCATTCTCAGAACACAGTGAAATAAAAATAATTATCAACACCACCAAAATTACACCCAAATGCACAAAGACATGAAGACTAAGCAACATGATGCTGAATGACTTCTGGGTCAACACAGAAATCAAAAAGGAAAGTAAAAGATTCCTGGAGGTCGGTCTCGGTGGCTCAGCCTGTAATCCTAGCAATTTGGGAGGCAGAGTCTAATAGACTGCCTGAGCCCATGGGTTCAAGACCAGTCCGCGCAACTTGGCGACACCTCATCTCTACAGTAAATCAAAAATTAGCGGGATATGGTAGCTTGCATTTATAGTTCTGGCTACTTAGAAGGCTGAGGCAGAAGGATCGCCAGAGCCCAGCAGGTCGACACTGGAGTGGCTGTGAATGTGCCATGGCACTCCAGCCTGGGCAACAAAGTGAGACTCAAACTCAAAAAAAAAAAAGATTCCTGGAAACAAAGGAAAAAGAAGACATATCTTACCAAAACCCCGGGAAGCCATGAAAGCATTACTAAGAGGGGAATATATATCTCTACGAACACACATTAAGAAAAGAGAAAAATCATAAGTTAAGAGTCCAAGAAATCATCTAAGGGAGCAGGAAAAACAAGGCCACCAAAGCCCTAACTTCAACAGAAGAATCCAGATCATCAAAGTAAAAGCCCGAATATGGAACATAAAAAATGAAAATATCATAGAAAAAAAAACAAACAATGAAACAAAAAGCTTGTTTTTTAAAAGGATAAACAGGATTGATGAACCACTAGCAAGACTGACCAAGGAAAAGAGAGAAACAGCCCAAATAAACACAATCAGGAGCACAAAAGATCTAGTCACAACTGACTCTGAAGTAATACAAAAGAGTATCAGAGATTACCATGAACACTTGTATGGAAACAAATTCGAAAACCCACAAACTCTCCAAGTTGAAACAAAAAGAAGTTGAGACCCTAAATAAACTAATATAAACCCAGGAAATTGACTCTGTCAAAAAAAACTACCTACAAGCCGGGCTCGGTGGCTCAGCCTGTCATTCTGCGCCTTGGGAGGTTGAGGTGAGTGGATTGCCTGAGCCCGCGGGTTCAAGACCCACCTGGGCAACTTGGTGAGAGCTCATCTCTACAATTAAAAAAAAAAAAAAAATTAGCTGGGTGTGGTAGCGTGCGCCTGTAGTTCCAGTTATTTGGAAGGCTGAGGTGGAAGGATCGCCGGAGCCCAACAGGTTGAGGCCGCGGTGGCCGGGAGCGGCCACTGCACTCCAGTCTGGAGGACAGAGTGAGACTCCAACTCAAAAAACAAAAAACAAACAAACAAAAAAATACCCACAAAAAAAAAAAAAGCCCTGAACCAGATGGCTTTCCAGTGGAATTCTACAAAACATACAAGAAGGAGCTGATACTAATCCTATTAAAAGTATTCCAGACAATTGAGAAAAACAGAACTCTCTCCCAAAATCATTTTATGAAGCTAACATCACATTGATACCCTAACCGGGTAATAATCCAACAAAGAAAAAGAACTACAGGCTGATAACCCTGATGAACATACAAGCAAAATTTCTCAACAAGATTCTAGCAAATAGGAATCCAACAACACATCTCAGAAATCATCCACCAAGACCAGACAGACTTCCTCCCAAGGATGCAAGGCTGATTCATCCAAAAGGCCATAAATATAATTTAAAATATCAACAGATGTAAAAACAGGAATTACATGATTATATCATTAAATGCAGAAACAGTTTTTGATAAAATTCAGCATCCTTTCTTGATTAAAAACCCTTGAGAAAACATATCTCAAAATAGTAACAACCATCTATGATAAACCCACTGCTAAAAAGACAGAAATTGGAAGCATTTCCCCTGAAAATCAGAACAAGACAAGGCTGCCCACTCTCATCCCCCCTGTTCAACATAGTGTTAGAAGGCCTAGCCAGAGGAATCAGACAAGAGAAGGAAATCAAGAGTATGAAATCGAAAAAGAGGAAGTTAGGTTATCCCTCTTTGCTGATAATATGATCCTATACCTTGAAAACCCAAGATAATCTGTCAAAAATATCCTTGCACAGATAAAGATCTTTGGCAAATGCTCAGAGTACAAAATTAACATGCAAAAAACAGTCACATTTTTATACACCAACAACAAACAGGTAGAGGACCAAATAGAAAGCACAATCCCTTTCACAACAGACACAAAAAATAATAATAAATAATGAAATACCTTGGCATCTTCCTAACCAGAAAAGTGAAAGACCTTTACAACAAAAACTACAAAACACTACTCAAAGAAATCGAAGATGACACAAATGGAAAAATTCCATGCTCATGCGTTGGAAGAATCAACATTGTTAAGACGTCCATCCTACCAAAGGCAATCTACAGATTCAGCACAACACTCACTCAATTACCAACATCATTCTTCTGACCTGGAAGTGACAAAATAGAAATTCACATGGAAACATAACCTACCACAAATGGCCAAAACAATCCTTAGCAAAAGAAACAAAGCAGAAGGTATCACACTTTTACAATTAAAACTTTGCTATAAGGCTACAATAATCAAAACAGCCTGGTATTGGTACAAGAACAGGAATATAGAACAATGAAACAGGACAGGAATTCTGGAAGCAAATCCTCAATTTCTCTACCCACTCTTCTTCAGCAAAGCCTCCATTAAGAACCACTGGAAAAAGGGGAACTTATTCAGTAAGTGGTCCTGGGAAAACTGGCTGACCACATGCAGAAGATTGAAACAGGACCCCTACTTATCACCATACACAAAATGGATCTCTGCTCTAGATGGATCAAATATCTAAATGTAAAGTCTCAAACTATAAGAATCTTAGAAAATGCAGGAGACAGCCTTTCAGAAATTGGAACAGGCAACCAACTGCTGATCAAAACTTCAGATGCTCATGCCAAAAGAGATAAGACAGAAAAGTGAGACCTCATCAAACTGAAAAGCTTCTGCAAAGTAAAAGAAACCATCGAGAGAGATGGGAGACAGCACACAGAATGGGAAAAAAATACTTGCCAACTATATATCTGACAAAGGCCTAACATGCAGGAGCTATAAGGAACTCAAACGTGCCAAGAAGAAAAAAACAAACAGCCCTAATAAAAAGTGGGCAAAATAAATGAATAGACAATTCTCAAAAGACATATGAGCAGCCAACAGATTCATGAAACAATACTCAGTCTCACTAATCATCAAAGAAATGCAAATCAAAACCACACTGAGATACCACCTAACTACAGTCAAGAGTCAATAACTCAATAACTCAAAAAAACAACAGATGCTGGAGAGGATTCAGGGAAAAGGGAACATTTCTACGCTGTTGGTGGGAGTGTAAACTAATACAAACTCTGTGGAAAACAGTGTGGCGATTCCTAAATGATCTAAAAATCAACCTTCCACACAACCCAGCAATCCCCCTTCTGGGAATATAACCAGAAGAACTCAAATCATTCTATAAAAAAGAAACCTGCACATGCATGTTTATTGCAGCATTATTCACAATAGTAAAAACATGGAACCAACCATGCTGCCCAT
>CAUYQG010012786.1:0-10142 GCA_963574415.1 Tarsius wallacei | reverse complement strand
AGCAAAAGACATGAATAGACGCTTCTCAAAAGAAGATATATGGGCAGCCAACAGACACATAAAAAAGTTCTCAGCCTCACTAATCACCATGGTGTTTTTCAAATGAGTTTGGGACACGTTCTCCACCACACCCCATCTTAGAGACCTGCCACAATCATTGGCATATTCAAGGCTCTGAGAAATCTAATAAGAAGAAGAACAATCTGCTTAATTGGCTTAGTGCTCATTTACCTAATAGGATCAAAGCATGCCTTAATTATTGACCCCTTAAGCCCATGCATCCTTGGGAACCAATACCCTACAGACTTCACCTTAGGGGTCACTGATCTAAAGAAACTTATTAACAAATAAGAAGACTAAGGCCCAAGGGCAAACGGGCAGAGGGTGAGCCATTCTTGGATACAGAGTGTAGTGCTTTCTTCATTGTCCCACACACATTTCCTTTTCTGGAAGGTGAGAGCTATCGAACCAGCCCGCCCCCACTGCCCAGAAAAATCAAGCCACGTTTTTTACAGAACTCAGTGTCCATGGTTGGAGTCTATTGCTTTTTCACTCCTCTTCTACACAAACGAGGATATTATAGCCACCATCTCCTGAGTACCTACTAAGCACTGAACTGAAATCATTAATGTGCTTCTTACATTCTAGAGAGGATTATCCTCATTTTACAGATGAGCTCACAGGGCACTGATAAGGAAACCAGCAGAGCTGGCATCTGTCTCTTCTAAAGCTCCGCTCCTTCTATGGATGGCCGACAACTGACTTTGGCTATTCTTTGGAGAGGGTCAGCAAGGCCTATGACAGTACTTGGCAAGAGACAGAGAAACTTACAGTTGCTTATTAGCTATTCTGCCAAGCAAAGAGAATAGTAGGTAAGGCAGTAGGTAACGTACACATCCAGAAAGAGTAACTCAATTCTAAGGTTTGGCAAAAGTTGAAGGCCAAGCCTAGCTCTTGTTCAAAAATACGATTTTTCCAGCATGACAGGGGCCATCCAAGCTATATTTTGCCATCTTTTGGACAGCTCTGAGCATCACATAATGGAAGCAACTTGCACTTGGTATTAGGTCTAGATCTGTGTCCTGGTGCCACCATCTCGTTAGGTAAGTTACAAAAGCTCTAAGACTTCATTTTCTCATCTGCAAAAGGAGCACCTGGTGTGAAACTTGGCACCTAATCAGCCTTCAGTAAATGGTAGTTGTTGCTCCCTTAAGCACCTGGTGATCTTTGACTCATCATATCACCCACTTGATTTTGCTCTTGGTGCCCTGGCCAGCTGGCATTTCTACCCCAGCAAATGGATACTAATCATGAATGTGCTTTCCCAACTCCATCAATCTAGACCAGTCACAGGCTAGAGCACTACACACACACACACACACACACACACACACCCGCCATGCCCTGGTGACCTGAGTGACCTGGAGAACATAATTGCTCAGAAACCCTCAGTGACCCTTCGTGGGGATATGCCACACTCCCCGCTGGGGTGCATCCGCTGTGGGGAAATCCGAGCCGGCCTCACAGCAGTGCACTTGCAGGAAGAAAACAGACTGTCAACCACCTTCCAAAGGTCAAAGGAGCTCGCGCTTGTCAGGAGCTGAGCTTGTTTCTTTGGGAGTAACCTGTGTGGAATTTTCAGAAAATCTGCTCACTCTCATCTTTCAAGCTTACTCAAGTGATTAATACCGCAAGGTCTTGTTGGTCTTGTTGCTCTCGACTCAGTCAACCTGAAGCTCAGTACAGATACCTCCATCGTTTCTGATTCTGTGGGTGAAGCTTCATTCAACTTTGGGTCTGGTCATTTTGTCTGTTGTGTAATCTCCAACGTTTGTGTCAGAGCTTTGCTACAACTTCAATGAGAAGGAAAATGAGGGTAGAGGAAAAAGGAAACAGTATTTCTTGAGTGGCACCAGTGGGCTTTTGTCCTAGGATGTTACACATGGTTCATCCTCCCATTCACCCATTGAGGTAGCTATTATTATCCTGGTTTTGCTCAAACAAGGCATATCTAGTAAGGGTCTAGGGATTTGGACTTGGGGCCACATGACAGAAAGCCCAGGCTCTTATACCACGTGACAATCAGTGTCACAGAAGTCAGTTATGGATTTGGGTTCTTACAATCTGTGGTGACTGAACCAATACAGTGTAACTCTATTAAATTATGGCTCATGTGGTTCAGTTCCAGAAAGGGGTCACAGTACAAGAAACACAATCTGTCACCAAAAAAAAAGAAGAAAAAAATCAGGGTAACTAAAAGCCTGTACTTCACTACTATGCAATACATCCATGTACACACAACAGCACTTGTTCCCGTTAAATGTATACAAAAGAATTCTTCATTATAACTCAAGATTTCTACACAGATGTGTCCACAATTATAAGGTAATATAACTCACAAGACTTCTCAAAATCCCCTTTTGATTTCTCATTCAATGTTCTCGCAGAACTCAGCTGCTTCCGAACCTCTTTCTAAAACTCTCCAAAACCTTCTATTCCTATTTTATTTCCTCTTCCTAAACCCTGCGTCTTCTCTTCCTTCCCTTCTTGTTTTCTTAGCAATTCATTTTGAAGTCTGATCTCAGTCCTGTTACTATTTTTCGTTTTTGTTTTTGTTTTTTTGCTTCCTTTTGCTCTCAAATCCAGGTGTTTTTGTGTTGTTGTTGTTGTTGTTGATTTTTGTCGAGCCTCTAATTTTGCATCATAAAAGTCTAAGACTAGTTTTGAATTTCATTCAGGTATTCTACAATCCTTTTTTTTTAGCCCTTGTTTTAAGCACTGCTGTAGGAACTGCGGATACAGAACCAAACGTGTGGTCCTTAAGACAGTAGCATGACTCGTGCCTCAGAATCACCTGGAGGTCTTGCCAGGCCCCACCTCCAGTTTCTCATGTGGTCGGTCTTGGTTGGGTGGGGCCCAGCAGTTTGCATTTCTTTTTATTTGATTTGATTTGTACAATTCAGAATTAGGTCCATAAGTGGTCTACGTGCAGGTGAAGTTTGGGCCTCCCATTGGTCCCCCCTTCACCTGGTTTGGGATCAGGTACGCTTAGTGATATGACATACCCTCCTACCTTTCCCTGTTAGTGTCCCACTACTGCCAATTCCTTTCTTGTAGTATTATAGTAAATATTCAGGGTCTGCTTATGAGTAAGAATATGTGGTACTCAGTTTTTTGTTTCTGTGATAAATCACTGAGTATGATAGACTCTAAATCAATCCAGGTTGCTGCAAAGTCTATCATTTTAAGTTCCCAGGTGATGCTGATGCTGGTGGTTGTGCAATCACATTTGTGAACTCTTGCTCTTTTAAAGTAGAGCACACCTTGTTTCTTATGAAAATGAAATTGCACTTGGGAAAACAGAGAAAATACAAAAGTTGGCAAACAAAAATGGAATGAATGAGCTGTCAGGTAGCTAAAGTGCTATGAAGAATAACAATGCAGGGAAGAGGGCCAGAGAGTGGTGGGGTAGCAGGAGGGGACTGCTCTTTGGGTAGGTGACCAGAGCAGGCTTCTCTGAGGAGAGGACACCTGAGGAGAGACCTGACTAAATGGAGTGAAGGAAGGACGTGGGTATTTGGGGTTAGACTGTTTTAGAATCTAGGCAGAGGGGATGAAAACTGACTTCTCAGGCAGGAACAAGCAGGGGGAGGAGCATTTGGATGAAATGGTGGAGATGGGGAGACGAAGCTCAGAAGGAAAGGCTTGCCTGGGATGGGCTGTGGGTGAGGAGGGAGGAAGTCTGGGAATATCCTCCATCCGTGAGATTATCCTGTTACAATGAAAGGAAAATGCTTTCTCCAAATTGTGTGGAGTCCAGTGGAATCTTCCCACCCCACCCTCCCGCCCCGACTTTTTTTTCATACCTTCTGTTTCTCTTCTCTCTCTCTTACTCTCTCCGCTTCTCTCTAAGTTCCTGCAGTTAGGAAGTTACCAATCGGGGGCTTGAACCTAGATCATAACCACTGCATTCACTTTCATCTCTAGATTTTTTTTCCCATAGGCACTCAGACTTCACTGGGAAATAACACAGAAACCATACTCTGCCTAGTTATGCCTTAAACATATAGAATGCATGATGATGTATGCGTGTTCTAAAAGTCTTATAGACATTTCAATCCTTTATAGAACTCATCTCTTGCTGGTTTTACCTCCAAAACTTGACCAGTGTGTTCCCTTATTTTGACCTACATATGTGAGAATCACTTATCTTCCTAAAAACAAATGGATAAAGCATTTTCAACTAGTGTATTTTTCATAATTGCACTGGTAGAGAGCTGTGATAGACAATATTCTAGGATGGCCCCAAAGATTTCCACCCTCAACTGCATACATCTTATATAACCCCCTCTCCTAGAGGGTCAGCAGAATTTATGAGTACGGTGGTGTAGTTGCCTCCTTAAATAAGTTACATAGTAGGGTTACTTGGCATAGTCATTCCTGTGACTGTAGTACAGTATGTAAGATTTTCTCATAGCCAATTGGAGGTGAATTTGGAAGTCAGAGAGACAGGCCAGACCTCTGATGGCATGGAAAAAAAGCAAACATTCATCAACTTTACTAAATTTGTCTCTCATTTCCAAGAGTTTTTTTGGTGGGGCTTTTGGGATTGTCTATAGATAAGATTATGTCATTTACAAACAGGGACAAAGTGACTTCTCCTTTTCTAATCTGGATGTTCTCCATTTATTTCTCTTGCTTGAGTACTCTGGAAAAATAAAATGTTTAATAAAAGTGGTGAAACTGGACATCCTTGTCTTGTTCCAGATCTTAAAGGAAAAGCTTTCAACTTTTCCCGTTCAGTATGATTTGGGCTGTAGGTTTGTCTTATAGCGCCTTTATTATATTGAAGTATATTCTCAAAATCAACATACAAAAAATAGTAGCATCTCAATACACCAACAACAAATTAGAAAAAATTGAGAAAGCAATCTCATTGACAAAAGCTACAAAAATAAAATAAAATGCCTGCGAATAAAGTTAACCAAAGAAATGAAAATTTTCTACAAGGAAAGCTATGGAAACACTGATGAAATAAACTTAAAAGGCCACCCACACACACAAAAATGGAAAAATGTCCCATGTTTATGGATTGGAAGAATTAATAGTGTGAAAACAACCATACTACCAAAAGCAATCTACAGCTGGGCATAGTGGCTTACACCTGTAATCCCAGGAGGCCAAGTCAGGAGGATCACTTGAGGCCAGGAGTTTGAGAACAGCCTGGGTAACACAGCAAAACCCTGTCTCTAATAAAAAAACAAAAGAAAAAGAAAAAATAAATCTATAGAGTAAAGCAATCCTTTACAGAATGTCAATGACATTCTTCACAGAAATAGAAAAAAAAATCCTCAAATGTGTATGGAACCAGAAAAGATGCCAAATAACCAAAGCAATCCTGAACAAAAAGAACAAAGCTGAAGATATTACAATACCAGACTTTAAAATATACTACAAAGTAAGAGTAACCAAAACAGCATGGCACTAGTATTAAAACAGATACATAGACCAATAGAACAAAATAGGGAACACAGAGATAAATTTGTGTATTTACAGCCAACTGATTTTTGACAAAGGTGCAAGGAAACGAAATCAGTCAACAACCAGTGGGCTGGAAGGGGATTGTGAAAATCAGAGGAGAATGAGGTCCAGCCAATGCCTTGATTTCAGCCTGGAAACTGAGCAGAAAACCCCCCAACCCGTACTCAGATGCCTGTCCCACAGAAACTGAGAGATAATAAGTGTGTGTTGTTTTAAAGTCACTAAGTTTGTTATAATTCGTTTTTCAGCAATTTTCAGCTAATACAAAGGCTGTGGATCCCTAACCAAATTCCCTGACTTGTAAGAGTGTGCATTTGTCAATCCATCCTGAAAAAATTCATTCATTCCTGTCCTCTACTAACAATATCTGAAGGCCTAGACCTTGTAAGAAATGAACATGTCAGTCTGTGTGACTCATGGCTGTAATCCTAGCACTTTGGGAGGAAGATGCGAAAGGATTGCCTGAGCCAAGGGGTTCAAGACCAGCCTGGGCAACATGGCAAGACCTCGTCTCTACAAAAAATTTAAAAAAAAAATCAGCTAGGCATGGTGGCACACACCTATAGTTAGTTCCAGCTACTGGAAGGCTGAGGCAGAAGGATCACCTCAGCCCAGCAGGCTGAGGCTGCGGTGGCTATGAGCATGCCACTGCACTCCAGCCCGGACAACAAAGTGAGACTCCAATTCAAAAAAAAAAAAAAAAATGAACATGTCTAATGAACTCCATCTAGGATCCTCACCGTTGCTACTGCACTCAACTGAGCATTTCCCAAATTGTTTTCCATGGGAAACTGGTTCTGCCAGCAAGCTATATGTCTTTTACAAATTCCTATGCTCAAAACACTTTTTTAAAACAATTCTAGGTAGGTTCAACAAAGTCAGCTTGTTGATTTCAGGATTCCCACGGCCTTTCACACACTGGTGTGTCCTGTGTAAATCTTAAAGAGGGGTGTAAAATACACCATTTTCCATAAGTAGAGACTAGTTAGAACAGTATTGCCATTCTTTACATGACCATGGCTTTATAAAACAAAGCTTTAAAGCAAATGCGTTGGTATTCCAGAGCCATCTAATTTCATGCAAGAACCTTGATTGACCTTCCTGGTTCAAGAGAAAGGACCTACTTGGGAATCATAAGTCAGATCGTTCTTTAATCCTCTCAAGCATCCCTGAGGCTGAATCATTGCTGGGGCTGAAATGCAGAGCCGGATTCAGAGAATTCAGTTACAGGGTGGAGAGGTCCCTTGGACTCAGCAGGAAAAAGTCACCACATGAAGGGGACAGAAACCAGCAAGCAGAACAGGTAGAGATCAGTCCCGTGGGGGTGACGGCAGAGGACATTCAAGCAAGACCCAACTTCATTATCCACCCCCTTCCAGCTTGCGTACCTCACCCACTGCATTCTTTCTCATTCCACGCCACTGGGCACCATGTTGCTCTTTCTGGAACTTACCAAGCTACTTACCTCAGATTCTTTGCTTTCATCCATGCACTCACCTGGAAGATTCCTTCTTTAGATAGCCATATGGTTTGTGTTTGCAGTGTTCATCTCGACCTCTGGACACATGTCACCTCATCGAGATGGTCTTCCCAGACCGCCCCACTAAGTCTCCCATCTACACTTTCTATACTGCAGGGCTTTAGGCGAAGCCCTCTAAACCTCAGTGTTTCCCCCTGGGAAATGGGGTGATTAGTATGGCTTGAGGATGACATGGCATGAGGCATGGTAATAGGGCTTGGCGTACAGAAGCCTCTATGTATACACGTTTGCTTCTCTTCTGGGAACTATGATCACATTCTTGCTCAAGTAAAACGGCTCGAGGAGCTGGGGAAGGGGAGCACGGTGAACACAAGACGCTCTGCCTCTCCATTTCATTCTCGGTCAGTTCCATGGGAGTAACTGGCTTCTCTTTAAAGCTTTAAATGAGCTTTAAAGAACGAACGGAGTTAGGCGTGGACAGGAGAAGCATTTTTGACTTTTAGAACCACTAACAGAATCAGTGCTGTGCAGTCCAGGCAGGACGTCCACACTGACTTTCTAGTTAGTGTCTCTGAGTATTAGAGATTAGACGCTTGGGGATTGAGAGGGCAGAGGGGGATGTGGTACACTTCGGTCAATAACAGGCTGCTTGTGTGGCAGTGATCTCACACGATTACAATGGAGCTGAGATGTTCCTATCACCTAGTATTTATACTACGATTTTTAGCATTCCTTTATCATGTACTCCTTCTAGTTATTTTTTTTAAAATGGGCCTGGCACAGGGGCTCATGCCTGTAAGTTCTGCACTTTGGGAAGCCGAGGAGGGAGGATTGCTTGAGTCCAGGAGTTCAAGACCAGCCTGGGCAACATAGCGAGACCTGGTCTCTACAAACATAATTTTTAAAAATTAACTGGGCATCGTGGCCCACGCTTGTAGTCCGACTATTGGGGAGGCTGAGGTGGGAAAATCCCCTGAGCCCAGGAGGTCAAGGCAGCAGTGAACCGTGATCATACCACTGCACTCCAGCCTGGGCGACAGAGATGAGATTCCAACTGAAAAAAAACAGGAAAGGTTAACTGTGAAGACGTGATCATAGGAGGCGACAGCTCCATGCGTGTTATTGCCCCTGAAGAACTCCCAGTGGGACAAGACGTGGAGGAGGAGAACAGCGATATAGATGATCCTGACCTAGACCAAAATGCAAATCCCTACCCAGCCTGCCTGGGGTGGGACCTGAGACTCTGCGTTTCTAATGGCCCCCACTTCGAAGTGGAAACCTCAGGCCCCCGGACTGCACAGAAGCGGTGAGACTCAAGGCCTCCTCTTGAAAGACTGACTACGGAACCAAAGCAAAGACCGCTAGCATAGTGGTTTTCAGCCTCAGCACCCCAGAGTGAATCACTAGAGAGTTCTTGAAGGCAGATGACTGGGACCACCACAGGGTTTCTGAGTCTGTCCTGCTGGAATGGGACCAAACTGCATTTCTCACAAATCCTCCCAGGTGACGCAAATGATGCTGGCATTTTGAGAACCGGTGCACTAACCAGCAGGACTTTTTCCCTGATATTTCTGGTAGCCTCTATGTATTCCAGATGCCAATGGTTCTGGGTTTTGAGAAAGAGAGACAATTTTTGTTTTACAAAACCCCAAGCTGGGCCAGGTGCAGCAGCTTTCACCTGTAATCCCAGCAATTTGGGAGGCTGAGGTTGGAGGATTACTTGAGCCCAGGAGTTCAAGACCAGCCTGAGAAACATAGCAAGACCTTGTCTCTACAAAAAATTCAAAAATTAGCTGGGCGGGGTGGTGTGCACCTGTAATCCCAGCCACTTGGGAGGCTGAGGTGAGAGGATTGCCTGAGCCTAGTAGTTTGAGGCTGCAGTGAACTATGATTACAACACTGCAT
This sequence comes from Tarsius wallacei, assembly GCA_963574415.1. Lineage (NCBI taxonomy): Eukaryota > Metazoa > Chordata > Mammalia > Primates > Tarsiidae > Tarsius > Tarsius wallacei. Next base: position 1,216 of record CAUYQG010012786.1, on the reverse strand, counting down.
TTCAGCCTGGGCTACAGAGCAAGACCCCATTTCTAAAACAATAAGAAGAAGAAGAAGAAGAAGAAGAAGGGAAAAAACGTCTGGAAGAGCACCCTGCCCTGACCACCTAAATATAACCCAACTCCGCCACCTGCTGGCTACTTTAGGAAGTACACGTGGTGCCTGAACATCCTGTCTGAAAATGGCTCATTGCAAATGAATTTTGGCAAACCACAAAACTATGCTAGACACTAACCACCGTCGCTCTCACCTTCCTTCCGTTAGGGAATAAACACGATTTGGGGTCAGAATCATCAGCATCGCTGTTTTCCACCTCCAGTCAAAAACTCAGGTCCGGCTTCTCTAATAAGTAACATTTGGTAGTGTTTGCAACTTGCACTTGGACAGTTGATGTGAATGAACTCTGCTACCCCCATACTTCCTAGGGTAAACTGAGGCCCAGAGAGTTTGGGTAATTTGCTTAAAGTCACACAGCAAAAAGTGGTGGAGGTGGCTCATGCCTGTAATTACAGTCCTTTGGGGAGCTGAGACAGGAGTTGGAGGATACAGTGAGCTATAATTGGGCCCAGGAGTTGGAGGCTGCTGTGAGCTATAATTGCACCGCAGCACTTCAGCATGGGCAACAAAGCAAGACCCTGTCAACAAATAAATACATAAATAAATGGTCAAGACAGGATTTAAAGCAGGTAATCTGTCCCCAGAGCCCCACTCTAAATCGTCATGCTATGCTACTTTCCCCAAAAAACAGCAAGAGGAGACAGCCCACTTCATAATTTTTGAGTTCATTAACTCACACTTTCCAGAGACACAGCACTGGAATATACCTTAGAGCCAAATGTTTCCATCCCTTTTATTTTATAAGGAAAAAATCTGGGGCACAGAGAGGTGAAGTGACTTGCCCAAGGTCACACAGCAAGTTGGTGACAGATCAATGACTTTCCGTCACAGCATACTTTCAGCAGTATGGACTCGGGTATGCAGTTCTCAAGCACTGGGCTTTGACCTGAGGCAAAAGCAGAATCACGAATGTGTCCCTGTCCCGGACGATGAGGGGCTCTGATTATATCTGGAGACTGTGATTCTAGAAATAATAGTTAACTAATTTCAGAAAATAAAGGGCCTATCACAACTTCTATTCCACCATTTAAACAATTATTTCCTAGTCATTCAAATAGGCTATTAAGGTTTTTGACACATACTGCTTGGATTATTATTT
>CAUYQG010012783.1:0-28837 GCA_963574415.1 Tarsius wallacei | reverse complement strand
TCCAGCGATCCTTCCGCCTCAGCCTTCCAAGTAGCTGGCACTACAGGCGCGCGCTACCACGCCCGGCTAATTTTTTGATTTATTGATGAGGTCTCGCCAAGTTGCCCAGGCGGGTCTCGAACCCGCAGGCTCAGGCCCTAGGAGTTTTAATACTCACTGCTTGCCTAACACCTCTTCTCTTCTCTTCTCTTCTCTTCTCTCTCCTTTCCCTCCTGTTCTCTGTCTGTCTCTCTCTCTCTCTCTCTCTCTCTCTGTCTTCTCTCTCTCTCTCTCTGTCTTCTCTCTCTCTCTCTCTCTCTCTCTTTCTCTCTCAGAGCTCTAGCACATTGGCCCCTTTGTTGTTCTCCCTTCCTGGCATTATTTCCATGATTTGCTCTGCCAATATTTTCAGCTTTTTGCATTTTTAAAAGTGTGAGGCCTACATAAAATAAAAAGGCCTTCCCCTAAACCTCTCACCTTGTTTTATTTTTCTCTATAGTTTGTTTCTGACAGACAAATTAATCTTGTTTAATTACATATCACTGAAGTTTCTGACAGACAAATTCATCTTGTTTAATTACATATCACTGAACTCTTTAGAATTGAACCTCTTTGAAGACAGGGTCTTTGGTTTACTGCCGCATTCTTAGGCTCTGGAAAGCTTTTTGAATACATGAATAAATGACTTTTATTAAGACATACACATTTGTACCACATACAATTTGGTCACCTGAAAATGCTGATGATAATAATAATAATGTCAATAAAACAAATAATACATTTTCTGAGCATTTTCAGTGTGTTTACATATAGTAATCATTTAATCTTCAAAAATCTTTCATCCCAGACACCGTTTTGTGCATTTTGCAGATGAAGAAAGGGAATTTTGAGGAGATGGAATTCCTGAGGTCAAAGTCTTCCTTCTTAACCATGTCAATGTATAGCCTGAAGCTGACCTCTTCATGTGCATTCACAAATATCTCCATAAAATGTTAAAGTCTAAACAGTATATCAGAAGTTATGCAAGTTTTAAAAATTTTTAAATAAAAATTTATAAATAAGTCTATCAGTGAGATTATTAATACATGAATTTTTTGCCTGAACTTATGCCAATTTTGAATTTGTCAATTTGTTTAGTGAAAAATAATATCAAATTGTTGTATTGATATGCATATTTTAGCTCATTAAGTTGGACATTTGCCCGGATAAGTATTTGCCAATGTTAGTTTTCTCCTTGTTTGAATTTCCTGTTCATGACTTCCCAAAAGAGTGCTGACATTTTCAATGATATTTCAATTATCTCACACACTTAAGAAGTTAATCCCTTATTGCACGTGTACTTAATATTTCTCTCAATTTCTGCTTGCCTTTAAATTGTTTATGTTATATCTTTAGACATATGAAAGGTCTGGGTTTTTATATAATCAAACTGATCAGTGTTTCTGAAATGCTTCCTTGATACTGATGTCAGAAAACCTCTCACATATAAAAGAATTTTCATTTCTCCTCTTTTGTTTGTGATTCCAATTTTACATTTATCTCTTTAAGCCATTTGAGATTTGTTTTAGTGCAGGCATTGAGGTCCAGAACTAACATGTGTGAGTGTGTGGTTACCCAGTTGTCTCCAATCTATTTGTTTAAAAACTCAGTAGATCAATTTTATACCATGTAAAGAGAGAGAGAGTTTATTCCATGAAAAGAGAGAGAGAGAAAGAGGTTCTTGTATAAATATTACACCAGATGAACTATCATTTCCTTTCTGGACCTGAATCAGTTTGTTTTTTAGTGTAATCACTTTTTATTTCAGTTGGTTGACCAAGTTAATAATTTCCATTCACCATCATGTAGTTTCTCTTCATTTACTCAAATTTATCTCTCTCTGTAAATGTGGGACGTTTTCTTCATATAGAACAATCACATTTCTGGTTGATTACTAGTTATTTCATTAATAATGTTGCTACTGAGAATGGATTATTTTTAAAAATCTTCTCTCAATGGTTATTGGTAGTATCAAGGAACATGATTGATTTAAAATATCTATTTTTTGTAACTGCATGGTTTTTTAATTGATCATTTTGGCTTTTTCAGGTACATATTAATATTTGTGGTCCATATTAAAACAACATGTTTTTATTCTTTTTTTATTTGTTATATTGGTAAGCACCTTCAGTAAAATGGTGAGTATTTGTGGTCATAGCAGAAAGTGTATGAAGATAAAATCTTCAGTAGGGTTTAATACAGGAATAGAAAGCTAATTCAATGTCATAAAATGTATTAACACATTCAATAATCACATTAGTAAAGTATAGAAAAATATCAACTGAAAAAAATGATTTAATAAAATTCAACCTCTTCTTAAACTTAAAGCCAAGATTAGAAAAATACTTTTATTTCTATTAGATATAGTTTTTAAAATGTCATGCTAAACATATATCTTTTAATGTATATGTACTTACTATTTTAAAAATGTATCTATTTAAAGATATAATAGCTTAAGTCAGGAAGAAGGTAAGTATGGTTACTTTCTAATTTATTTGTATTCATAACATTTTGTTGATCAATTTCTCTTTCTCTTTTCCTATTAGAAATTATGAATTTTACTTCTATTTTAAAGTGGATACCACTAATAATAAAATAAAAACTTTAAAAACACACTTTTAAATTAGTGTTTAAAATTAATTAGTATCTACTAAACCCCTTTCACAAGTGAGACGTTAAGCAAAATTTTACTCCCTTCATGCATACCTCCTGCTTTACAGAGCGGTTTTTGTGGTCATAATATATAAAACTAGATCTCTATGATTCGTATAAACTTCATTTTGGCATCTGAACCTTTCACATCAAGACCCTCATGACCTGGCACCTGTTTCCACTCCTGCAGGCCCATTTGGTGCTGTCATCCCTTAGTGCCCAGTCTCCAGCCATACCTACCAAATAACCAACCAAGTGACTGCCCATTATACAGAGACGGTATGATCTTTTCCAACTGAAGGTCTTGCCCAAGCAGTTGCCTCTGCTTGGAATATTCTTTCCTTTCATCCCCTTCGCCTAATTAATTCCCATTCATCTTTCATATCTCGAGTTAAAGGTCACTTTTGCAGCACACTCTGATAGTATCGTGTCCTTTTTCAGTTATGGCCCTTCCTACAATTCATAACTACATATTTATTTGTTCATGATTATATACTTTTTCCTCCACTAGTTTCTAAATTCCATGTCAGCAGAGACTGTGTTTTGGTGACCATTTTATCTCCAGACCATCTTTTTATTGAATAAGTGAGTGTTGTTTATTAATGTTAAATAAATGTTGTATAATAATTAATTAAATATTAATTTGCATAATTATACGAATGGTGATTTGAACCTACGTCTATATGGTACCAATTTTATTGTTCATCAGCTGGAGAAACTTCACTTGAATGGGTTTCTGTAAGACTGATAAGGCGGGGAGGGATAATAAGGTAACACCTTATTCTATGTCACCTTTTCTCCCAGTCATGCAGAACACCTCCATGAGGATTCAGATACATTTTCATGAGGCACAAAGGTTTTCATCTTAACACTAGAGGCAAAGTAACACCCCAAGAGAAGGAGGGTCAGAGAGATCAATTTACAGAGTATGGGACAGATCAGAGAATTTGTATCAGATTTCCCAAGCACTGGGTCATTTCTTGATCGCTGTCAGCAACTTTCAAATTAGTTCCCAAGGGACGTTGCTATGGGCTTCTAAAGAAAATTGTTTTTTGCATTTTCCAATTGTTTTATAATGAACATGCGATTCCTTTAATGATTAAAAAGAAAATGTTAACCAAAATGGAATGGCTGGTCACAAACTGTAGACCTTTTGTAGAATCCAGTTCTAAAAAAGCTTATTTAAGTTTTGGACTTAAACATCAGCTGTAAGTGGATGTTTATTTTTAATTCATTTGGTTGATTTATCTGCAATTAGAATATACTGCCATTAATTCAGCAATCATTTGGAAATCTATTTGCAGTGGTGTACTGCAGCTAGCTTGTACCTAGAGTCTAAATGTCGAATTTTCAGAAATTTTGTAAGCCATTTAAGCCCTCAGTAGCTTGGAATCAGCCATGGTGGAAGTTTTACACCATGGAAATTGGCAAATGCTACAAATTGTGACTTTTTTCCCCTCCTAGAGAGCTGACCGTTAAACATTTACCAGCATACCGCTGAAGCAGGCTTGCATTATGTAGTATTCCTTTGGGCAGTTTAAAGGCACAGCCTTAAACTCTGAGTAGCCTAATCCTTCACATGTGTGGTTAACCAAGAGAGAATTTGGAATGATGCCCTACTCTATGAATGCTTTATTATATTTGGTGCTTGACAAAATTAGAGGAGACTTCCCTCTGTAGACCAGACATATTTGAATATTTTAATGAGCAATGAGGCAAAATTTCAAGATGCCAAGAAGCTTAGAGGCCAAATGATTATCCAACTGCTCATTTATTTTCTACACACACACACACACACACACACACACACACACACACACCACACATACACCCCTAGCACATCAGTCAGGCACTCTCTGCCTGCATATTCATCCCTCTGCTTATGAGATTAATTCTCATTTTTTTATATGTGAGTAGAATTAAAACCTCCTCTTTTGTGTATGGGACAGATATCGAGCACTTAGGCAATCTTAATTCAGATGGGAGAGGGATTCTTTTCCTCCTAATACCCATCCCAAGGCAAAAATGATTGGCAATGATGCCATCCAATCACAACACCATTACTAATGATTGGCAGTGATGCCATTCAATCAGAACATTAGTCCCTCAAGGTGAGGCAAATAGGCGGGTCCTTTATTCTTTTTTAGTGCTATAGTAAACATTGCAAGCTGGTACATTTTTTTTGAACAGGGTTTCTTCCAGACATTTTTGTCAGTTTTTCATGTACATTTGTTCCTAAAAGGTAAAATTGATCTTTCTGCAAACTGCACGCAGATCACATGGGGCTTAAATTGAATATAACAGTTGGCAGGAATAATTTGTTTTTCTCTTTTCTCCATGAGAAAAAACAAAGCATGGACTATACAATGAATGTCAATGGGGTTCCAGGCCTGTAATGTGGAATTTGACCATGGGTCTCCTGAAATATTCACACAGCATGAACATTGGCTCAATTTAGTATAAATATTAGTCATGGGAATGGCCGGGTGCAGCACATATCCAGGCTGTCTAATGCTACTTTTATCTACATTGTTGCTCAGTTCTCATCTGGGATCTCATTACACATTCCCCAGAGCCTCTTCCACTTTTCTCATGTCCCAAATCTAAACTCTCACTCCTTTTTTTCTAAATAGAGTTTCTCTCATTCTGTTAAAACATTTCATTATATCTATTTCAGACTATCACTTTATCCATCCCAAATTTTTCATCTGTCCTCCTAATCCCATACCAAACTGCCATGAGGTCTGGCTTCCTCATGACCTCTCCCTCACAGCATGTCTCCAATTGGAACTTCCTTGTGATGCTATCCCCATCCCTCTCGCCCCGTTTCCTCCAACCTAACTCTGTTTTCCTAATTTTGGTAAACAATATCTCTGTCCCTCTGGTTGCTCAAGACAGAAATCCAGGAGTCACTAACATTCAATTTGTCACTAAATCCTTCTTATTCTACCTCCTCAAAATGCCTGGAATGACTCGACTACCCTCTATATTGATACAAACCACCATTGTGTCTTGGCTCAACTGACACAATAGTCTGTAGAGGGTCTTCCTACTTAAGCTCATGCCTCTCCCACAACCTAGCCTTCAGACAATAACCAAAGATTTTTTGAAATAATGCCATTCTGTTACTAAAAGTATTTTTAATTTGCTTTCCTTGCATCTTGGATAAATCCAATTTCTCGGATCTTACAAGGCCTTTCAAGACAGACCCATCTCCTTACACTCATCTCACAGTGCTCTCCCCCTCACTCACTACACTTCAGGCAGATTGACTAGTTTGTGCTTCCTCAAGTTAACCAAGCTGCCCTCTGGTTCAGTCTTCAAAGTATTTGCTTTACCTGGATTATTCCTTCTCGTACTCTTTACCTCAGTAACTTTTAGCCATCTTCTAGCTCTCAGCTCAAATTATTTTTTCAGTGAAAGACCTCTCCTGCCTTTTTTTTTTCTAAAATAGAACCATACCATCATCTGCTCTCACCACATCTTGGTTTTTTTCTGGTACTATTACATTCATTTGCATATATTTGTTTAGTGTTGTTTCCACCTCTAGACAGTAGACTCTATGGGAGTCGAAAACATTTTGTTATGTTTTGCTTTGCCCTCATCTAATACAGTGTCTTGCACATGATAAGTTTTCAGTAATTGTCTGTTGAATGAATGTGTCCATGAATATTCTTACACATTTTCTTCTAGTCTCAGAGAATGGGTTTTCTCTTCTTTCTTTTTGTTTCTTTTTTGTTGTTGTTGTGGAGTCAGGGTCTCTGTGCCCCAGGCTGAGAGCAGTGTCACGATCACGGCTCACCATGATTTTAACTTCCTGGCCTGAAGGAATGCTCCCTCCTCAGCCTCCCAAGTAGCTGGAACTATGAGCATATGCCATCATGCCCAGTTAATTTTTTTTGACTTTTTGTAGAGATGAGGTCTCTCTATGCTGCCCATGTTAGTCTTGAACTCCTGGGCTCAAGCAATCTTCTTGCCTCGGCCTTCCAAAGTGCTGGGATTACAGACATGAGCCACTGTACCCAGCCTCTTATTTTTTCTAAAATAATCCATCCTTTATTCTGGACACACATTCTTATAACTCTTGTAGCCTCTAGTTTCTTTCTTAATCTTCTTTCTGGCAGCTCCAATACTTCACTTTCACTGACTTATGCTTTGTATTCAAATGCTTGTAAGTCACTTCTTTTTTCCACTCACTCAACTCTACTGCATTATCCACCAATCTAACCATCATTTCCATTGAAAGGGGGGGAAAAAACATCCATAAGGGAGAAGAAAAATTCATGAAGGAAAAGGTAGGGAAAGCCATCTGATTACAATGAAAGTTTAACCCCTGTGAAAGATAGAAGGAATGGGAAAAGATTGGATAGGAAGAGTCTCAATTTCTAAGCAGTCAGTCTGATGAGTCCTTGAGTCAAAGTCACCTGTCAGAGGAGTCTTCGATCTCTAAGAATTGGCTTTCCATATTTACTATGTCAATACAGAGAATGACATTTTAAAATTACTCAAATATTAAGCTATCCTGTGTTTGGGGGACAAATTCCATTTCATTATAGTATGTTATCATTTTTCCATATTGTTGGTTTAAGTCGGCTATTATTTTGTGTAGGATTTTAACACATACATTCAAGAGTGAAGTGAGTCTTTTACTTTTTTTCTCATATTGTCTTTTTGGTTTTGATATCAAAATTATACTAACTGCATATAGTGAATTTGAATGTATCCTTTCCCCCCCTCTCCTTCCAGAAGAATTTATAAGACTAGAGCTATCTATTTTCTCAAAATTTGTTGTGACTTGACTATAAAACCAGCTGGACCTAGTATGTTTTGTGTATGTAAAAGTAATAAGTTACCAGCTCAATTTATATCAAAGGTTTTAAACATAGATTTGATAGGTTATATTTCTGTTCATTGAAAGTTTTCAGATTTGTTGACCTATCTTTGATAGTAAGTTCTTTTCTTTTTTCTGCTTAATCTATGCTTAAGCATTCTTTTGCATTTATAATATTATCTCTTTGTGTCTTACCTTTCTTTTTCTTCATTAAACTATCAGAACTTTATCTATATTAGTTTTTTCCCCCCAAAGAACCAGCCTTTGGTTTTGATAATCTCTATTGTGTTTTTGTTTTTTATTTCATAATTTTTTATTTTTATTAACGGCACTTTCTTCTTCTTCCTTTGGGTTTATACTCTACTATCCTTTCTCAACTTTTAGCTTGGGCATATAGCTCATTAATATCCAGTTTTTTCCTTTTTCTAACGCAACTCTTCCACCCTTAAACAACTGACAAAGGAATGGCTGTACTAAACAAATCTCCATTTACTTCACCAGTTTCACCACTGCAATAACCAGATATATCCTGGAATGACAGTGGGCAACTGACAAGTTAATCAAGTAATATCCCTAATTGAAGCAGCTGTGTAAGATGAGCAGTCTCTGATAGAACAGTGTATGGGTAATTCTCCATCTATCTCAGAAAGGAAGATCAGAAACAGTTCACATTCACTTGGGACAGAAAACAATACACACCGACAGTCTTACTCCACAACTATCTTATCTCACTCTCACTCTCTGTTATAATATAGTTTGAAGGCATCTGGACCATCTGGACATTTCATAAAATATCACATTGATGTACTCTAGTAATAGATGACCTCATGTTAAAAGGAGCTGATGAAGGAGAAGTGGCAAATACCCTGGTATGTTGGTAGGACACATAATCCAGAGGGATGTTCAGAAGCTGCCACAGCAGTGAAGGAATTAGGGGTTTGGTGGTGTGGAGTAAGCTTCATGTGGTGACACACTGGAGATACAATAATGTGTCCTTTACTCCAAGCTCTTACCATATAAAGGAAACACGACATCTGTTAGGCCTCTTCGGCAACTGGAAGTGCTCTAACCTCTTTACCAAGTTCCAAGAAAAGCTGCCAGCTTTGAGTGGGACCCAGAGCTGTAAAGAGATGTTCATCAGTTTAAGGCTGTAATGCAGGTAGTCTGGCTACTTAACCATGAAACCCAGCAGACTGTAGTATTAGAAGAATCTGGGATGGAGAAAGAAGCCATGTGGAGTTTATGGTACACTTCCTCAGGAGACTAACAGTGGAGATTCTTAAAGTTCTGGAGGAGGCTCATGCCATCTGCAAAACTGCACACCATTTGAAGAAAGCGCTTACTGTGCTACTGAACCCTGGTGAGGAGTATTGAGCCATGGGTCATCAAGAATTGTGCAACTAATCTACCTATCATAGTCTGGGTTCTGGCAGAATCAGATGGTACAAAGTAATATAACCCAGAATCCCATGTTACTCTTTATTAGTGCCTCTCTGCTCATACCTATGGTCATATGTAGGGGTCTCTTATAACCAGCTGATAAAGGAAGAAAAGCCCAAGTATAGTTCTTGGAGAAATGACTCTGTATGTGGGTGGAAAGGAAAAGTGAACTTCCATTGCAATATAGCCCTGCTCAAGGATTATCCTGAAAAAAGACCAGTGATGGGAAACTGTTTCAACAGCCAACGCTTCAGGTAGGGCACCTGTGATCCTTATGGAGGCCTGTGGAAAGAATATTTGGGCAGTGGCAAATGGTTTTACTGGTTGGCCAAAGACCTGGAAGAAAAAATATTGAGAGATCAGGGACAAGGGAGCCTGAAAACTGGCACAGGTTCAGGAACTGGACAAATGATCATGATAATAAAAAAATCAACTTTATAGAGGTATAATTTCCATACACTAGAAGTCATCAAGTTTAAGTATAAAATATGATGAGATGGGAGAAATATGTATGCAGTCGAGTCACCCTCACTGCCTTCGTGATAAAGAGTGTTTCCATCATCTATAACGTTTCCCCGTGTTCCTTTATCATCAATTCCTCCCCAACCTCTGGCCTCTGGCAGCTACTTCTCTACTTTCTTGTACTATACTTTGGCTTGTCACAGAATTTAATGTAAATGGAATTAAACAATTAGACAATTAATAAAAACATAAGAGGAAAGTGTTTTGCCCAGATTCACAATAATCTGACCTGGACTCAAATTTAAAATTTCTGATTCCTAGTATAGATATTTTTCACTCCAGCCTACAATATTCCTATGTTGAAAGCTATGAAATTCTTTGAATCTATTCTCCAAGTAACTCATGGTAGGGCTTTGTGTAAAAGGTTAAACACAAAAGAATTTAGTGACATTGTTAGTAAGGGCTTAAGCTCTCCAGAATCTCTATCCTAAACCAATGCTGCAAATTGCAAACTTTGCTGAGACTTCTCCAACTCTCTGTGGGCATGCTAACTAAGAAGGTAAGGCTCCAATATTGGCACATATGAGCTATGTTTTTTTTTGTGTGTGTAGAAGTTGTCTAAAGTAAAAGCAAGACAAATGCAAATATACACAATAATGCACAAGGCTGTCTTCCCGAGGAAAGAGAGAGAGCTAGCTGAATCTACAAGCTTCAAGATCAAGATTGTGATGCTCATTTCTTTTTGGCTCTTTAATTCTGTATTTCTATATCACATTTGTAATTTTTTCAAAAATCTTTAATTGGCAAATTGTAATCAGTGAAGAAATTTCTTGTAAGTTTTGATCATATAGCTTCCTTTGTTCAACTGAGATTACAGCCAGTATAGATCATGTTTCAAGACTCTCTCTTTTGAGGGTTTTTTGGAATCCTCAGCTTTGATGTGTTTGCTCCATGCTTTTTCTATATGGAGCCACCCATCCATTTATAGCATGATGTACATGTCTGGGGCATTCTGATCCCATGCCAAGGTTGTGTCATTGTTCTTTTCTGGACTCCATTCCAATGCACTTCTTGCATTGGCTTCCCGCCAAAGCACAATATCTCCAAGGAAACCTGGGGCTGGTTGCCATGGACACTCCCTTTGCTGATAAGTCACATCGCACCTCTCTACTTCTAAACACGCCCACGAAGCAAGTCCTATGGGTGATCAGACAATTCTATTCATTGACATTTCCAAGCCCTGCAAGCTCACATCCATTCCATGAGCAAGGAATAGACATACAAAGAGGCCTTTCAAATATTTGTACCTGTCCAAACTAGCAGGGAGTGAAGCCATCTTTCTGTAATTTGGTTTTCTGCCATGGGGAATAAGTAATCTTCAGCAAATATCAAACCTGAAGTGGAGCAATTGCATTGGAGCTATCAGAGCAGCAGGAGTGAGGACTGCATGTGAAATCTGGCCCGTGATTCAGGGTTGTGCCCCTCCGTGTTTCCACCGGAGCTTTGCAAGGAGTCCACAGTCACCTGCAGGGGTCATTCATACCAGTGGTGTAAATGTTCAACATGTGGATATTTTTTTAAACAGCAGATATTTTGCTCATGATTTAATACTGACTACATGTCACCTTATTAGTATCTCATGGAAAATTTTTATCTTAGTATGTTTCCTTTATTAAAGCTTTTTTCTGAGAACTGTCAGTAGTGGAAAAGATGGTTTTGCTCATAATATTCTGACCTGATCTGTTTTTAGTGCAAAACATTTTCTAGCACAAAATGTCTAGCTAATCCATCTTTGTAACTGGAAATTCTGTATTAAAATTGAAGAAGGATGGGGTCCTTGGGACATAGTCTTGTGGTTCATTTGGTTATATGGTCACACCTCCTTTTGGGTCTTTACTCACTACTCTGCACCAAAATTTACTGTGAAACAAAGGGGCTTCAGAAAGGGAGCTATGGTTTTCTGTCAATCCACAAATATGAGGACTTAAATATTTAAATGAACACAAACCAATGGAATACATGAACACAGAAGAAACTATAGAAACATATACTTCAGTGTATTAAAATTTGTTACCTATGGGGGGTGAAATTGGAGTGTAGATGTAAGAAGATTATTAACTTCTCTCTAAACATTTCTGTATTTTTTTCACAACAAGAATGTATTTTTTTGTAGGTAAATAGGCAAATTATTATTTTTGAGAAAATCAATGGCAAATTTTCCCATTATCCTTGAACATACAATTATCTGTTGTGAATATGAAGGAAAAATGATGCCAATAAGCTTTAGGAAGATGTGTGTTTTGACTTGCCCAGGATCACAGATTGAAGATTGTTTTACCTACAAGTAAGAAGATGACTCTACCTGAGACATCTAATTTCCCTTGCCTCTCCCAAACATTGATGGAAATCACCAAAGTAGGGTATACATGGAGGGAAGGCTGCACCAGCCTTTAAAACCTGGGAAGAATGTCACGCATGTGCAACAGTCTTCAAGGGAGTTTGGCTAGGATACTGCCAATGGTACCAAGCTGAAGGACAATTCCACATTCCTCTTGACAACTCCATAGTCCTCTTCCTTAGAAAGTAGAGCTCTATTACAAGGAGTGAGTAGAGGATGTCCTGGCAGAAATGGAACTAACATCCAATCAGGATGAGAGACTGTATCAACAGGCAGGTGTCACAGGGATCAGTCTGCTCTGAAGCAGTAACTTGAATCCAGAGGGAGAAAGGCAAGCAAAACGACAACAAGCAGAAAACTAGACGTGCTAGAGCCATCTTCACCCAGGAGTAGTGACCCAGGGCAGGAAATTGGAAGCAGGTACTTCAGAGAAGAGATGAGGCTGGACAGAAGACCATACTAGCTGGTGCTCATCTCAGAAGTCCAATCAAAAAGAGAAATAAATTATGAGCACGAACTGATTTCCCATCCCCCCAACCCCTCATAATGCCCTTTCTGCTGCCAAAGCACTGAACAGGGGGTAAAACCTTCCACCCCCAGGCTTCCTGCTTAAGATGTGAAAAAGGATTCTATCTCTCCAGCAGGACGGTTCGAACAAGTCTTTTCTCTTCATGTTTTTGCTGGCTGATCTGCCAGGGATTTGTCTGCTATTTTCTTTTCCTCTTCTTCTTTTTTTAATTCTCAAAGAGCCAGTTCTTTTTCTGTTTTCTGATGCTTTAATATTGAATTTGTCAGCATATATTCCTTCCTCCTTGTTTCCTTGGGTTTATTTTGATGTTCTTTTACTAATATTTTGAGGTGAATGCTTAGATCATATATTTATATTCTTTCTTATTTAATAATAAAAGAGGTAGAGGTCTTATGAATTTCATACTGAATAAAACTGTGAGCACATCTAATACGTTTTGATGCAAAATTGCCTTTGTCTTTATTCCCTGTGTAGTCTGTAATTGCTTTTGTTTCCTTTTCTTGTTTTGTGATCCAAGAACTCCTTAAGAGTGCTTTTTAATTGAAAAGCAAATGAAATTTCTATTTAACTCATTTTTAGAAAATTCTTAATGTCCACAAATGTGGTTTTTATAAATTCTAATTTCTGAAGTTGTATTGCATTTTTCTTCCTGATATAATACTTCGTTAGTTTTTTAAAATAAGTGTTATGGGCACTTGAGAAAAAGATTATTTTAAGAAATTGTTAAAATATACACTGGTGATTCGTTTATTTGTTTTACCTTCATCTTGAGGAGTTGAATTAGTAATATTTCTTTTTTCAATATATTTTATTTTAAAGATGTAGGGTACAATTCAGGATTAGGTATATAAGTGGACATCATACAGGTAGTAATATTTCTTTATTCAATGGCACACCATAATTATTAGTTCAACCCAGGCTTCATTCCTTTGTAATTTGCTTTAGTCTATTCGATTTTTCTCACACATGCATTTATTCCTTTCTTTTTTCAGTGACATAGTACTCTCTCAAATGTGTTTGTGAATGCCCGTTGAAATGTGATATCTTTGTGAATGATATATGCTTGTAAAATATGTTACTTTATATATGTGTATTTTAAATTTATATAAATCTTACCGAGCTACAGATTTAATTTCATTTCTCACCTTTTTTCATTTAACATAATCGTTTAAGATCTGTGTCTTATTGTGTGTTTTTTCTGCAAATTCTATCTACTGCATACTTTAGTGTACATCCAGCACATTTTACCTTTTATTTCCTATTAGACTATTATGTGTTCTAGCTTCCCATTTCTACAAACAATACTGTAATAAACTACTTTACATGAGCCCCTTTCCACACCTGTGTAAGAGTTCTTCTGGGGCAAGGTTTCTTAACTTTGGTATGATGAACATTTGCGACTGAATAACTTGTAACCATGGGAGCCGGTCCTGTCTCCCCGTGTCCTTGGCTCTACCCAGTAGAAACCAATAGCATCTCCCAGTTTTTTCTTTCTTTCTTTCTTTCTTTCCTTCCTTCTTTCTTTCTTTCTTTCTTTCTTTCTGCATTGGCAAAGACTTTCATTCCTCACTGTGACAGACCCAGGAGGGGGCACAATGTACTGGGAAGAGATATGAATGAATGAAATTAATGGCATTTTACTTGGGAATGGAAAATACCAGTACGGCAGTGAGAGGTAAAACCTTTTTTTTTTTTTTTAAATTTAATTTATTTTAAAGATGTGGAGTACAATTCAGGCTTAGGTATACAAGTGGTCATTGTACAAGTAAAGTTTGGGTCTCCCTTTGGTCCCCACTTTGCCTGGTTTGTGATCAGGTATCCTTATTAATGTTATGTGTCCCTTCTCTGGCAGTTTCCAGCTACTGCCAATCCCTTTCTTATAGTGTTATGGTAAATGTTCAGGGTCCACTTATGAGTGAGAATATATGGTACTACTCAGTTATTTGTTTCTATGATAAATCACTGAGTATCATAGACTCTAAATCCACCCAAGTTGCTGCAAAGTCCATACTTTTGTTCTTCTTTATGGCTGTGTAATATTCCATCATACATATGTGCCATATTTATTTAGTCCAGTTTCAATGGACAGCATGGTTGGTTTCATGTTTTTGCTACTGTAAATAGTACTGAAATAAACATGCATGTGCAGGTATCTTTTTTGTAGAGTGATTTAAGTTCCTCTGAGTATATTCCCAGAAGGGGAATTGCTGGATCATATGGAAGGCCAATTTCTAGTTCTTTTAGGAATCACTACACTATTTTCCATAGATGTTGAACTAGTTTGCATTCCCACAAACAGTGTAGAAGAGTTCCCTTTTCTCTGCATCCTCACTAGCAAATGTTGTTTTTTGTTTTATTCTTACTGGAGTTAGGTGGTATCTTAGTGTGGTTTTGATTTGCATTTCTCTGATGATTAGTGAGACTGAGAATTTTGTCATGTGTCTGTTGGCTGCTTGTATGTCTTCTTTTGAGAAGTCTATTCGTGTCTTTTGCCCACTTTTTAATGGGACTGTTTTTTTCCTTTCGGCATGTTTGAGTTCCTTGTAGATCCTGGATGTTAGGCCTTTGTCAGATATGCAGTTGGCAAATACTTTTTCCCATTCTGTGGGCTGTCTTCCCGCTCTCTTGATGGTTCCTTTTGCTTTGTAGAAGCTTTTCAGTTTGATGAGGTTCCACTTGTCTATCTTATCTCTTATGGCATGGGCTTTTGACATCCCCCAGTCTGGCAATCAAAAATGTTTCCAGGTATTGCTAAATGTCCCCTGGAGGCAGGAGCAAAATCACCCTACCTGAGAACTAGTGGACAATGTCATACACTCTGGAAACAGATTGGTAGGTTATTGTGTATCTACAATTTCACTAATATGGCCAACTTGCTTCTATCAACAGGGAGAGAGCTGTTGTTTTCAGTATCTGCCAACAAAAGATGGCATTCAACTTTTTGTTTCATCTGGTGGGTGTAAAGTGGAATCTCATTTATTTATAAAATGATCAGTGATACAAAACCTCTCTTCACATACTAGATAGCCAGTTAATGTTTCCTGCAAATTGCCTTCTCATATCCTTTACCTATTTTCCTGTTGTGTATTTCATGTTTTTTCTTGTTGAATAAATACATTCTTTCAGTCTATCAGCTATCTGTTAACTTTGTCTATGGTGTCCTTTACTTATCAGAAATCCTTAATATTGACGTAATCATAGCTAACATTTTGCCTTATAAAGCTTTGCGCTTTTAGAAGTTTAAGAAGACCTTTGCCTTCTAAAGTTTTAAAAAATTCAACCTTTATAGTTTTTATTAACCATCTGGAGTTTGAATTTGCATATATCATGTGGTAGGAATTCAAAATGATTTTCTTTTATTAAGTAAGATATTTCCCTCACCTCCAGACATAATTATCAGTCTAGTTATTTTCTAAATATATATGTAGGAAATATCTCTTGTGTGCAACTTTTTTTGTTTTTGTAAGATTTTAAGATAGCCAGATTTAGCAGTTAAAAAAATGTTTAACACTTCTTGTCCCTATTCAAGAAATCTTTTTCAACCCCAAGGGCAAAAAAAAAAAAAAATGTTTTATTTACATATTCCACTAAATTATGCCACCTTTCTTTGACATGTAAGCGTTTATTTTTTTAGTTGATTTTGTTTTCCATTTAAACTAAGGGTTCAACTTCATTTCACCCTATACAAATAAACATGTGTTCTAGTTCCTTTTATTAAACAATTACTCCTTTTCCCAGTGATCTGTTATACTATCTTTATCATTTATCAACTTACCATAATGCAACTTTTTGTTTCTGGGTTCTCTCTTCTATTCCATTGGCTACTTTGTCCATCCCTGTGTGATAGCACACTATTTTAGAAACAACAGCTGCATAGTGAGTGCTGATTTTCGGTAGACCACATCCTCTTTTCTTATTCTTCTTTTCCAGATGTATCTAGCAACTTAGTGACAGTTTGTCAAGTCTGATTAAAAACTCTATTAATTGGAGTTGTGTTAAGTTTATAGATTAATTTAGGGAAAGTTAATATCATTTTGACGAAAATTTTCCTTTCCATGAGTATGGAAATATTGTCTCCATTTATATATGTCTTCTTAATATCTTTCAGTAAACTTTTATAATTAATGTGTGAAGTTCCTTACTTTGTTAGGTTTATTACTAAGAATTGTATTGTTTTGTTGCTATTGTAAATAATGCTCTATATCAAATACATCTTCCATTTGTTGTTGCCATTATAGAAAGGCAACTCATTTTTAACATATTGATCTTATATCTAGCTACCTTACAGACGTCTCTTATTATTTCTAACAAATTTTAGGGTTGTTTTTTTTTGAGTGAGGTCCTAGACAGATAAGTATATTATATTGTTTGCAAATAAGGACAATTTTATTTCCTCCTTTCTAATGCTGAGGTGTCTTTTTTTTTTTTCTTCTCTTACTTTGCTGACTATACCCACAACTACAACGTTGAAGGAAAAGTGATGAAAGGAATTATCTGTTTTTTATTTACTGATTTTAAAAGGAATGCTCTGATATTTTCTCATTTAAGATTATAAATATAATAAACCTATTATGTATAGGTTCTTCCTATTATATATAGGCTTTTTTGTTTGTTGTTTCTTACTATTTTTTGCAAAGGATGGTGAATATCCATAATGATATTAAAGACATTTTCTCTTCTTTCCCTATTTTAATAGATTTTGTTTTTTTCATCACACTGTAGGGATTTTAAACTTTTACACATTTGGAATTGTAAAACATTTTTTCTTTCACTCAAGCTTGTTAATTGTATTACTCAAATTCTTAATAAATTTACTTTTTAAAATTTCAATTTGGTTTCTTAGTTGGATGTATAATACTTATATATCTGATTATAATTTCTGATCTTTCTACATCTCTATGTAAATTATTGTATACATTTTAGACTATATCATTAGATGCAAATGTGTTCATGTTCATTATGCCATCAGGGAATACTGTTTATTTTCCCAGTATACATGTCTCTTTTTTGTCTGTTATAATGATTTTGAGAACAATTATTTTTTGTGCCCTATTAAAGCTATTCCCTGGTTTTCTTTTGGTTCACATTTCCATGAGATATTGTTTTCCTTCTTACTATTTTTGCTCTTATCTCTTTTGGTTTTCAACTTGTTTCTTGAAGAAAACATAATTCTGAATCCTATTTTTTTCCATTTTGAGAATTTATTTTTTGAAGTATGAGTTCAGGCTATTGATATTTATGGTAACCAATGGTAAATTAAAATATTTTGTCACCTAATTTTTTTCATCATTATGCTTTCTAATTATATTGTTAAATAAATTTCTATTTATTTTCTATGTTCTTTACATTGGTTTGAAAACTAACCATTTTTATCTTTCTGATGCTTTCTTATAACTTATTAAAATTCTTACTCTTCCCCTATCTATTTCTTAGGCTTTTCAATACAGTGTATAAATATTTCTCAAACAGGAAAAATGTCTTAGGAAGCTCTCATCTCCCTTCGGTTTCTGTTCTTTCTACTTATTACCCCACCTCAAACCACATTTTATTTTAAATTTTATTGACAAATTATTATAATTAACTTGGAAAGATAGGGTAGTTATTTATTCAAACAAGAGTAAACTCACTCTATCTTTACATATATCTCACAGGATCTCCATTTTATGTTTCTTTTTGTCAATATATATATTCCTCCAATGAATTTACAAAAAGTGTGTTTGGAAAACTTTCTAAAGTATTTCATAGTTTGAAACTATCTTATGTTGTCCTTATCTTTAAAGGATAATTTAACTTGCTATATGTTTCTAAGCACTAAGTTATTGCCATTCCACAATTTGAAAAGATAACTCCATTGTCCTCTGTTATATGGTGTTGCTGTTGATGAGTATGTGGTCAATCCGATTCTTTCCCTATGTAGATGATCACATTTTCTCTCTGAAATCTTTTAGAATTTTCATTGTGACTCTAGCCTTCTTAAATTTTATTGTAATGTGACTAGATGTGAGGTCATGAGATCATGTGCGTGAATGTCTCTGTGGGCCTTCTTATCTCTTCTGGCATTCACTCTACAAGACTTTTTTAAAATTTTAATTTATTTTTAAATAATTTCTTATAGAATTTTTTCATATACACAAGATAGAGATAATATAATGAATTCTCTTGTATTCATCACTCAGTTTGAACAAATGTCAATCAACTAATTTTCTTTCATTGATACTCCTCTTCTACTTCACCACTGCCGCCACCACCACATCATCAGTCTCCAGGCACCTCCTGCTCTGGAGTGTCTCTTCACTTCATCTAGGTTATTCCCCTGGTGTTTTCCATAGTTTTTCAGTACATCCACATTCCTCTTCTTTTTATGGAGTAAATTAACCTCCATCAACATAAAAAGGCCATCTTTACCTTATATAATATGTTTTGTCTTAAATTCTGCATTGTTATGGTTTCAAGTCTAGTTCTTTTGTGTTGATTTGTTTAACATACCCTTACCTACCCTTTTATTTCATATATTCTCTGCTTATTTGTTTTAGGTGTCTTTCTTATTGACAGTATGTAGTTAGATAATATATTTTTTCTACTATATAAGAAATAATTTGTCTTTTAATAAGAAGTCCTAATTCATTTAATATAGCTATATAACTGAGATATTTGTTTTCAAGCTTATCATCTATGCCAACTTTTATTATCTGGTTCTGTTAATTTTTACTTTTAGTTTCTAGGTGTTTAAAAATATGCTTTCCATCTTCTTCTATGTGAATTTTTCATTACCAGTATCTTAGAAATTTTACATTTTTTACATTTATCAATGATTTAAAATATTCTAAAATCATTTTAAGCTAATTTATCTATATCTTTTTGTTTCTCTTATTTGAGTGGTGATCGATCATACTTCAGATTTTCCATATACCTCTCTTCTACTCCTCTGTCTTTGCTAATATACTCTGAAGTTTTGAATTCTAATTATTATTCATAAATTGCAGTTTATATGTGACAGTTTCTGTAATTAAAAAATCACTTAAAAATACATATTTACTCAACATTTCAATCTGCTTTTCTACTGTTTGCTTTATGCATCTGTTTAAATAAATATTCACCATTAGTTCTACTGTCAGGATGAAATGCAGTGCTTTTCTATTTGTTCCAGGCAGAACTGAAAAGCATCTACTCCTGTTCTTCTGTTCTCTTTATATCATTTATTTAATTTTTTCTCTGAATTTTTTTATTTCTTGAATTTGTTAAACAATATTCTCTGTCTCTTCTGCCACCATATACCCAGTCACTCTGATTCTTGAACTCTTAATTTTGTTCTCTTCCTATAGATTTTGTCTACATCAGTCTGGGTTTTTCAGAGAAACGGTATTAATAGGATGCTCATAGAGACAGAGATTTATTTTAAATAACTGGCTCACACAATTATGGAAGCTAGCAAGTCCAAAATCTGCAGAATGGGTCAGTAGGCTGGAAGCCCAAGAAGAGTCAATGTCACTTATTAAGCTCAAAGGCAGTCTGCTAGTAGAACTTCTTGTTTGAAAATGGTCAATCAGGCCGGACTCGGTGGCTCAGCCTGTAATTCCAGCACTTTGGGAGGCTGAGGCAAGAGTATTGCCTGAGCCTGCGGGTTTGAGACCCGCCCGGGCAACTTGGCGAGACCTCATCTCTACAATAAATCAAAAACTAGCCGGTCGTGGTAGCGCGCGCCTGTAGTTCCAGCTACTTGGCCCCGGAGCCCAGCAGGTCCAGGCTGCGGTGGCCAGGAGCGTGCCACTACACTCCAGTCTGGGTGACAGAGTGAGACTCCAACTCAAAAAAAAAAATAAGAAAGAAAGAAAGAAAGGAAATGGTCAATCATTTGTTCTATTCAAGTCTTCAACTGATTGAATAAGACCCATCCACATTAAGGAGGGCTGTTTGCTTTATTCAAATTATATCAATTTAAGTGTAAGTCTTATCCAACAACACCCTCACAAAAACATTAAGAATAATATTTGACCAAATGTCTGGGCACTGTGGCTCAGCCTGGCTGACACATGAATTTAGCCATCATAGTGTCTATATCCAATGGACTTGTATAACAAAAATACATGAATGCTATGTTTTTGCTTTTTTGTTTGTGTTTTGTTTATTTTTTACTTTAGAAGTATAGGGCAAAAGTGAGGATTTACTACATAAATAATTTTGAACTCTTGCATATTTGAGAATGTTTCTCAGTTGCTAGCACCCTTTATAAAATGGTCTTCAGGGAAAACAGTTTCTGGGTAACAACTTTCTTCTCACAAAATTCAGTAATTATTGCTTTATTGACTTTTGGTGTTCTGTCAAAAAATAATCTATCACTAACATAATTTCTATGAAAATTCACACATTTTGTCTCTAAAATAATTCTAGTATCTGTTGAAGAATAAATTGAAAGAAGATTCAAGGCAGTTGCAAATAAACTTTTTGAATAAAATGTGTAATGAGGGAAGATTACCAATTCAAATAATAAAATGTGAAGTTTTAGCAATGAAAAGAACACTGGCTCAAGAACAAGCACACAGATCATTGAAACAGATTTAATAAAAAGTAGAGATAACATTACAAATACAGATAGAATGTAAAATATTTAACACAAGGTATTTTGAGAACTTATCTATGGTGCAAGGAAAACTTAAATTATAAACAGAAGTATGTTACTGATTGGTATGATTTCAATATTTGATAAATTAATGTAGAAAAAACTAGAAATAAACATAATTGCATATTGCATGGCTTTGCAACGAAGGTGACTCAACTATGACCAACCTGTTTATTAACCTTAACGATGTGTAAAGTGATATTCCAGCAGCAAGGAACATAATGATACACAAGACAACTTATGATTCTTTCCCTGGCAGAGCCTACACTTTTTCTATATCATTAAAATCTCTAAGAATAATCCAACATGCAATATATGAAAATGCTCAGTAGTTAAGAAAAGGGGTGGGGGTGGCTGATGTAATTTTTCAAGACATGTCTATGAAATAGTTTAATTATAAGAACCAGAAAAAAAGGGGAAATTTTTAAATTATAGCTTCAATGAAATTCAGAAGTGTGTCTATGAAAAAGATAAACTTAAATCAGGAAAGCTAGCTTTCAAATAAATGCTAAAATATGAACAACAGACTGAATAGTACAGAAAACTGAGCCAATCAATTAAAAAACTATGTTAAAAATACTCCAGAGCTCAAGAGAGAAAGACAAAAAGATAAATGTGAAGAAAAAGAACATACAAAATGTAGAGAACAAATCCAAGAGACCCAGTGTGGCCATGGTACCTGGACACCCAGCAGTCTTCAGACCAGTCTCTGTACTCTCCTCGCAACTCTCAGCAGGGTTCCAGGCAGATGAGAAGACTTTGACCCAGTTCCTGGAGCAGACCTCGCACTTGACATCATCCCATCTCCTTGTTTATCCTTATCTCTCTTACCTCCTGTTCCAAGCTCCAAACCACCGGGAAGCTTCAAACTAGTTCACTCCACACATTTCATCTCATTTGAACTTATTTGGAACTAGCCTACAAAAATATAATAGGAATCCTAAAAGAAGAAAATAGAGCAGATGGAGAAGAAATGACTAAAGAGCTAATAGAAGAACGTTTCCCTAAAATTGAGAAATTCTTCTAATGTAAAGGGCTATTAGCATAGGAGCACTATTAGAGTGTGAGCGAGGTCAACATGAAGATATTTTGTAACATGCAAGGAATCAGATATGATCCACTCCAGGTATTCTTCATGATCCAACCATTCAAGAAAGTAGCACTACCTAATGAGCAATGAACAAAAATTAAAGACTCAGCTATGGGAAGGATGTGAGTGAAAGCAATGGTACCAAAAAATAAAACTGTGGGGGTTAGCAAATCTGAAATCTGTAGGGCAGACCACAGGCTAGAAACTCAGGTAGGATTTCTTGCTGCAGTTTTGAGGCAGAATTCCTTCTTCTCTGGGACACTTCAATTTTTGCTCTTAGAGCAATTCAATGAGGCCCACCCACATCATCAAAGGTCATCTTTACTTAAAGTCAACTGCTGTAGATGGCAACCACATCTACAAAACACCCTCAAAGCAACATTTAGGTTAGTGTTTGATTGACTAACTGGATTGTCATGTAAGACATGTAGGTTGACATGTAAGAATGACCATTATAAGTGGCAATAACATTTCCTGAGTGCTTCCTAGGTACCCCACATTGTTCTGCATCCACATCTTTGTTAATCTTTGTAGAACCCTTCTAGGGAAGATACTAATATTATCTCCGTTTTACAGTTTCTCAGTGAGAAATGGAGGTACTGGTAGATTATGAAACTTTCTGTCATGTAGTTAGCAAGACCGAATTAGAATTCTAGGTAGTCAGTCTTCAAAGTCCTCTTAATTAACGTCTGTGCTCTACTGCTAATAATAGCCTAATCTTAAACCTGCTTCATATTAAAACTGCAAAAAGAGATAAGAGAGTAAGGAAAGATAAGAGATGTTTGAAAACCTATTCTGTGTCTTACAAAATCTTGATGTTGATAGAAATATGTATTTCATTTTATTGTTGTAATGTTAAAAGGAAATATTAACCATTTTTAGAGATATCGGGATATTCAGCTACTAACACACTAGAAAAAAAAATTGAGATATCTAAGATATCTACTAGAATGAGAGCAGTGAGTCTAATCATGGTAGTAATCACAATACATGTGAATGAGTTCAATTTTTTTAGTAAAAGTTAAAGACTTTGGGGAGAAAAAAAGTAAAATGTAGATATATTTTACTATATCATTTTATATATGATTATTTTTATATGTTTTATATTATTTACTTTATATTACCATATTATTCACCACGCAATATAGCATTTAATACATATGTATACATACTTGTGTGTAAAGATGTATAAAATGTTCAACAGAACAATGTGTATGAACAATGCTAGACATTTCCATTCATAGTACTAAGTCATGTACAACATTAAAATCATTTTCTAAAGATCATTTAAAATCATAATTTAAAGAAAAAACTACACAGCTATCTTTTCAGTACATGTATATTTTGTGAAAACTTATGATGTATGTGCTATATATATGCTTTTACAAAGTACAAATGTAGAGTTTTATGCACACAGGAAAAAGAATCATGATTTACAGTTTGATATATTTCCATATGATTCTTTTTTCCTAATGCTTTATTTTTCAAATAGTCTCCTGTGGACAAATTCTACTCTAATAATTATTACAAAATGTTATTTTTAAAAGTGAGTCATCTGGTTTGATAGTGTCTCTGACAGATGGTACACCATTCTGAACACGTCCAGTGTGTAAGGGTCTCAACATTCTGCAGATTATCCATCCCATTGTGTGACAGTTATAATGATTAGAAAATGTCCCTTCTATTGAGCCAAAATCTGTCTCCTTGTTAATTCTATCCATTGGTCAGAAATACATCTTCTTTTCCATATGGTGAGTCCTCGGATATTGAAGACAGCTGTCTTGCAATTCTGAGTTTTTCCTGCTTAAATCTTCTTATCTTTAACCATTTCTGGTGTGGACAATATCTAGCTCATTGGCTCTCAGGTTGCAGAACCATATGTTAGACAAGAAAAACCTTAATTATCAGAGTTAATCCTGCTTTGTCATAAAGGAAAACCCCAAGTCTGCCTATAGCCATTTCTCCAAGCCCCAACCTGGTATTTATCCTACTCAAAATGATTATATCTCAGAGCACATCAGGAGGTAGCAGTGTTCTTGCCCCAGCTCCATCCCTTCCCCTTCAGATCTCAGTTTTCTCTTCACTGTCAGAATGAAATGCAGTCCCTTCATCTTGTTCAAGGTTGAATTGCAAGTCATTTACTCCCTCTCTGCTATCATTTTTATTATCGTTTCTTCAATTTTCTCTCCCCAAACCTTATTTCTTCACATTATTAATCAATTTTGTCTGCCTCTTCCTTCATTATATCTCTACCCAATCCCTGACCAGTTATCTAGAAGTCCATGAAAATAGCCCATGGATAGGACTATTTCTTCTATCTTTATTACAGGTAATCTCAGAGTAGCAATGTTTATTTCCTTTTACTTTAAGACTTAAATACATTTCAATAATTAATATCAAAGAAAGTAAAATTGAAAACAGAATACCAAAAAATTAAAAATGCTGGATTATGATATAATATTATGTTATAATATGAAACTTCTAAACTAAATTCTAATGGATGCCACAAACCACAAAATGTCACTTCTCTAGGTGCAAGAGAATAGTGACCTTAAGTATCATCCTATGGTGTTTCTAAACGAGGAAAAGAAAAACATTTTTCAAATTCTCAAGTGAGTCTACTGCCTTTCTAAAGAGTCTACTTCTAGGGATTACCTGTGTATAAGTCAGGATTTTCTTGAGAAACAGAACCAATGGGATATGTATACATAGAAAGAGATTTATTTAAAGATGTGGGGTACACTTCAGGGTTAGGTACATATGTGGTCATTGTAAGGTAAAATTTAGGCCTCCCATTGCTCCACAGTTTGCCTGGTTTGAGATTGGGTACCCTTACTAATGTTATGTGCCTCCCCCTCAGCAGTGTCCCACTACTGCCAATCTAGAAAGAGATTTATTATAAGAAGTTGGCTTATGTGATTATGGAATCTGGTAGGTCCAAAGTCTGCAGGGTGGACATGTAGGCTGGAGAGCCAAGAAGAGCCAATTTTGCAGTTCAAGTCCAAAGGCAATCTGCTATAAATTTTCTCAGGAAAAGTCAGTCTTTTGCTCTATTTAAAACATCAACTATTGAATGAAGCCTACCCACTTACAGAGGAAAACCTCTTTACTTTAATTCCACTGATTTAAACTTAAAGTTAATCTAAAAACGCCATCACAGAAACTTCCAAAATAATGCTTAACCAAATATCAGCACTGTGGCTCAGTCAAGTTGACACATAAAATTAACCACAACAACCTGCTTATTGGAAATAATCTGAATACCCATGAACAAGTATTAATTGGGCAAGTGACCTGGTGGAATATTATGTAGCTATTAATAACACAAGTAAATGATACTGAAAACTGCCTATGAAATAAGTCTTCACGAAGAAAAGCAGAACAGAAATTCATAGCCTATTGCCTGCCCAAAACAAATGTATATGCCAGAAATAAGGAGAAGAAAATCTAGGGGGATAATTGGGGCAGTGGGGATAAGGGTATAAAGTTTCTAAAATTTGTATTAAAATAATGTTTCTACAATTATGATGATCCAAATTGATGTCTCAACTATATGTTTATAATTTCTGGTTATGTCCTTTAAAATGATCACCAAGTGGGTCCTTAAAAAATATTTACTTTGGGTTGAAATCTCACACTTAAATTGGTGAGAAATTTTTTCTTCAAACTTTATTTCTCTTTAAAATGTGTATCAAATCAAATAGATTAAATCAATTTATTTGAATATGTTTTCGATAAGGGCCTTAGTGATTCCAGGGATAAAAAGAACAAAGGGAAGGCATTCACACAGCTGGCTACCTGCTTTTAGGGAAATCCCAAGATTGATAATTACATAAGATTCCAAAAAATCTGAAGTTCTTCTCTCTATATTTTCATAAGCCCTTCTAGTTAGAGAAAGTGGCAAAGTATTTATTTCCAAGTAGAAGAAGTAACATCAATTTCAAGTATAACTCGTTTGCAAGAATAAAAACTCCATTTTAAGAGAGCAGGGTATTTTCAGTTATTTTCCCTGTCTACAGGGGTTCCTATAGGCCTAGGGATTTAAGACAGAAACAGCATCCTGAATATTTGTGCCCCCCACTCAATCTCATTTGTTGAAATCTTAATCCCCAATGTGATGGTATTAGGAGGTGAGGCCTTTGGGAAGTGACTAGGTGATAAGGGTGAAGCTCTCATGAATGTGATTAGTGCCCTCATAAAAGAAGTCCCAGAGAGCTTCCTTACTTCTTCCACCAAGTGAGGATACAGCAAGAAAACAGCCGTCTCTGAGTCATCTTTGGGCTCTCACCAGATACCAAATTTGTCAGCACCTTGATCTTGAACTTTCTAGCCTCCAGAACTGTGAGAAATAAATGTTTGCTGCACAAGCCACTCAGTCTAGAGTAATTTTGCCACAGCAGCCCAAACAGACTAAGACTACAGGGGTAGGAACATTTATGAGTCAGGATTCCAGCAGGACCAGATGGCTTGACTTTAATAAAGACAGAATGTGGGGAGAGCACCAATAGGGAGTGCTGGGGCATCCAGAAACTAATAAGAGCAGGATGCTGTTTCTGCCTTAAACCCCCAAACCTATAGGAACACAGAATTAGGTTGTGGGTTGGGTTATGGTATCAAAGTCCACAAAGAGCTAGTGCCGAGGAGGAGGCGCTGTAGTCCCCGAAAGACACAGCCACTCTCAGTATCTCTGTGCCTAAGGAGGGAGCAAGTGGGGGAGACATACTCTGACTTCTCTCTCCTCTAGCTCTCCATTCTCTTTGATGGTGCCTCCCATTGGTTGAGCCCACCAGAAGCCAGTAGACAGAAGAAGCCAGATGATACAGTCCATTAGGGTGTCTCCTGAGCCACAGAGCAAGGCAGAGAAAAGCTCTCAGTGCACGTGGGTGTGGGTAGGAGGGCAAATAGGAAATAATCAACAAACATGGTGTGCTCTTTGCTGAGATGTGTGGAAGAGGTAAAAGGTTTATCTAGGGCTTCGATTGACTTTTGTTAGAAAATGGTAGTTCTCTCCACAACATAATTTGAGCACTAACCAAGAACCTGGTATCCTCAATTGTGTGAAGGTCAGCTGGAGTTTAATGAGGCACTTGCCACCATCATTCCCCACTGAGATGTCCACAGGGTAGGCTGGCCAGGTGGGAGTGATATTATATTTGAGAGCCTGATCCTTAACACCTGTCAGGGTTAGAAAATGATCTGCTGCCTCTCACCCACATGAAGAAGAGCAAAGGTCTCTGAGGCAATATTTCATGGGTCAGCATTTGTAAGGGACCACTATTTCCACAAAGACAAAGCTCTCTCAGTTTTTCTTGTGCCCTAAAACAACTTTAATGTTTCTAGTCTTGGCCACCTTCATGAGCAAAGGGAGAAACTAGAATCCCTTGGGTCAAACACATGGTGAATATGAACATGCCATGGTTCATAAATTCCATCTCTGTCATAGACAACTCTCATAACTAAGGGAGGATGTTATTTCCATTGTGTATGACCCCCACAATGACATAGGTACTGATTTTAAGTGAATGTCTGATGTCCGGTGCCTTTATAAGTTTTAGTGATAATCATGGCCTGGATTGGGTCACAATCTAAAAGTGTTCCATATTATCTTGGACTAGAGATGGATCTGCAGCTGAACATTATATTCACATCTTTCTGGCTCATCTGCTACAGAGCTATCTCAGAAGGACTCATGTCTAAGGGTTATCACATTCTCATCAGATATGAAATAAAAATCCACAAGTCCTCTTGCCAGCAACAGTCAATCAAGAGATGCTCTTGGCTGGGCTTGGTGGCTCAGCCTGTAATCCCATGCTTTGGGAAGCTGAGGTGAGTGGATTGCCTGAGCCTGCAGGTTCGAGACCCGCCTGGGCAAGTTGGCGAGACCTCATCTCTACAATAAATCAAAAAATTAGCCGGGCGTGGTAGCATGCGCCTGTAGTTCCAGTTACTTGGAAGGCTGAGCAGAAGGATCGTCGGAGCCCACCAGGTCGAGGCTGTGGTGGCCGGGAGCGAGCCACTGCACTCCAGTCTGGGCGAAAGAGTGAGACTTCAACTCAAAAAAAAAAAAAAAAAAAAAAACGAGAGATGCTTTTAATGATCCCAGCCTGCCTCCTCTGCCCATCTCCCCTCTCCTTCACTGGACGTGTCTTAATGTGCATCCTGCTACTGTAATTTCTCTTGGCTTGCCAGTATTGTGGTTAATAATTTTCTTTCTTTTTTTTATTCAATATTTTTTATTATGATATTGTGGGGTACAGTTAAGGGTTAAGTATACAAATATGCTTCGTTCGGGCACACTTGTTGATAAGAGGTGTCTCCCCATCCCCAGACAGATATTTACTACCATTAATCCCATCACCCTACCCCTCCCCCCCATAGTTTCCCACCACTGTCAGTTATTTTCTTATAGTAATACATTGGATGATCCAGGTCTACTATATGAGTGAGGACATGTGATACTCAGTTCTTTGTTTCTGTGAGAGGTCACTCAGTATTATAGACTCTAGGTCCATCCATTCATGATTTTGTTCTTTTTTATGGCGGCGTAATATTCCATTGTGTATATGTACCACATTTTTTTAATCCAGTCCTCTTTTGATGGACAGCATGGTTGCTTCCAGGTTCTTGCTATTGTGAACAATGCTGCTATAAACATACGTGTGCAGGTATCTTTTTTATAGAGTGATTTGAGTTCTTTGGGGTATATTCCCAGTAGGGAGATTGCGGGGTCATAGGGGAGGTTGGTATTTAGAGCTTTTAGGAATTGCCACACTGCTTTCCACAGAGGTTGCACTAGTTTA